>PISX010019660.1:0-37580 GCA_004024625.1 Mellivora capensis
GAGTAGGATGGGCATTCCTGATAGGAAAAAAATTAATAATAAAAGCCACGAAAACGAGAAACAGTATGATACTTTACGGAACTAGAAAAAAGCTGGAGTAGCTAAAGCATAAATGCTGTCGGGAGTTTGGCAAGGAATAAGCTTAGAGAATAAGAATGGGATGTGGTGGGCTGAGTAATGGCTCCTAAAGATATCCAGGTCTTAATCCCCAGAACTTGTGGCTGTTCCCTTATATAGCCAAAAGGACCATGGAGATGTGATTAAGGTCTTGAGATGGGGAGGTTATCCTTGGTTATCCAGTTGAGTGCTAAATATAATCACAAGCGTCCTTAAAACCCGGAAGCAAAGTGATAGTGGATAGCAGAAAAAGTAGAGAGCAATGTGACAACAGAAGCAAGATGCTACACAGCTGGCTTTGCAGATAGAAGGAGAGTAAGTTAAGGAGTGTAAGTGGCCTCTAGAAATAGAATAGGCAAGGGAGCGGATTCTTCCTGAGAGTCTCCTCAAGAAACCACCCAGCTAATTCCTTGATTTCAGCTCAGGAAAACTATTTTGGGGCTTCTGACCTCCAGGACTATAAGAGAAAAAAATCACCACCATGTTTTTAGTAATTTGTTACAGCCATAGGAGACTCATAAATCACGGAGGACCCTGAATACCTAGTAGAATAGTATGAATTTGATCTGCACGGAATGGGGAGTCATTCCGGGTTTTTAAGCAGGAGTCTATGTGATTAGATTTGCATATTAGAAAGACTACTCTAGGGGCGCCTGGGTGGCTCAGTGGGTTAAGGCCTCTGCCTTTGGCTCAGGTCACGATCCCAGGGTCCTGGGATCGAGCCCCACATCGGGCTCTCTGCTCAGCAGGGAGCCTGCCTCCCCCCCTCTCTCTCTGCCTGCCTCTCTGCCTACTTGTGATCTGTCAAATAAATAAATAAAATATTTTTAAAAAAAAAGAAAGACTGCTCTAGCAGAAGTATAAAGGACAGATGAAGGTATATGTACAAGAATAGAGTCAAGGAAACTAGTGAGAGAGCATGTTGTAATTGTCCAGGCAAAAGACAATAAAGGGTAGAAGTAAATCATTCTCTGTGAGACTTGAGAGGAAGGGACATATAGAAGAGATGTTACAGATATAGGATCAGTAGAATTTGGTTACTGATCAGGTATAGAGATGGAGCAAAAGGATGGAATGAAGAATGACACCTCAGTTTCTGAGCTGACTAGTTGGGTAGGTGACAGTGACATTGACCAAAATAAGGAATTCAGTAAAGTAAATTTAGAAGTAAAGATACAGTTTTCAATTGCTCATATCAGGTTTGAGGCTCCTGTAAGACACCTAAGGGAGACTGAACCTTAGGCAGTTAAAATATGTAAGAATCTGAGGCCACCTCTTTTTCTGAAGGCCAGCAGATTTCAAGTCAGGAAGGTTACAGATACAGAGAATCTACATACATGTGTAGGTAAAATTCAGAGGATTTTACGTAAAAGCTTCAATTTTCTCTGTATAGTAGGAAATAGAATCATCTATGAAACAGAATTACCTATGAAAAGAAGTGGTGAGGTAGAAGAACTTAAGGAAAGTGTCGATGATTTGGGATAACTCTGATAGAGAATAGGAACTAGAGTTGAGGAATATATATGACGAGGAATATATATGAAAACCCTCCTGAGAAGTGTCAAAAGTCTAACCAAAGTCAGGTATTATAAATAAGTAATGGCAATTGCTGGGTCATAGGGTAGCTCTATTTTCAACTTTTTGAGGAACCTCCATGCTGTTTTCCAGAGAGACTGCACCAGCTTGCATTCCCACCAGCAGTGTAAGAGGGTTCCTCTTTCTCCACAACCTCGCCAACAGAGGGATGGGGTAATTAGGTGATGGACACTGAGACGGGGACATGGTATAATGAGCCCTGGGTGTATACACAACTGAGGAATCACTGAACTCTACCTCTGAAACTAATAATATACTATATGTTAATTAGTTGAATTGGAATTTAATTTAATTTGAAAAAATAAAAAAATAAGTAATGGCAACTTTTCACATGATTATGATATTCTTCAGTTGCACCAAAGTCAAAGATTCTTAAGGCTGATATGCCAAAAGAATGAAAGCATAAAGACATTAAAGGTATAGTCAAGAGAGTGGTTAAGTGGTCTAGAGTGGATAAGAGAAGTGAAGTTATGATGGAAATTATGAACTTGGAGAAAAGTGAGAGAGGAGGGAATGAAAGTCTCTGTAGAAATGGGTGTGGTAGAAGTAAGGAAGTAAAAGAAGTAGAAGAATATGAGATTCTGGCCAAAAGTAGATATGTTAGAATTTGAGATCTTAGAGGCAAAGCATTTCTAGGTGATGACAAAGTTCAGGCTATCCATGATGGTTAACTAGTATAGAATTTAGGAGGCAGTCATGGAGGATAAGGAGCTCAAGAAATTTGGAGGCCAGGTTGTGGAATGAACTCTCCATTAAAGACTGGTATTCCCTATAATGATGTCAGGAATGCAGGGTGCAGAGGAAGACTGTGAGTAATGGGACAAGCTCCTTAAGTGACCAAAAAGTCAGTGACAATAAAAAGAAATCCAAATACCATAATTCTCACAAGGGGAGGGGTTTGAGTATGGCCAGAAAACAGCAATCAGGATCTAGGAGATTGCAAGACCTAAGGCAAATGGGATGTAGAAAAAAGAGCAGCTTTCTCTCACAAGGAAAAAAAAGAAAGAAAAAAGGAAAATATCTGGAACAGGCAAAGTTCAGTTAGGAAAGAAGATAAGAGTCTGTAAAGAGACTGAAGATATCGAGAAATTCATACTTAATGAAATATGAGTCTGAGAGGGCACTACGGGAAGGGCGAAAAGAAAGCTAACAATAGAAAAATCAGAGTGGTAGAACACAGAATAGATTCGAGAGGATAGAAAATGTTGCAGGCTAACATTCTGAAGAATGGGAATGATACAGATGAATGGTGTGGTTAGACAATCTTGAGGCAGAAGTCCCATGTCTGTCAAAACATGATCAGCGTAGCAGACTAGAGAATTGCTTTGTTGTATCTGAAGAGTCATCCTTTTGGCTGGTTACTGGGAGGATATCAGAAGCTCCAATAGTCCAAGGCATCACAGAAGAGGTCTGAAGCAGTCGGGGCAGGGGGCAAGGCAGGGAACAACCCTTGTAAACATTTCCTCCCAGGCGCTTGTGCAGAAAACTGGCTAACTCCCCAGATAGTATCCTTCCAATGGAACCACTGCAGTATGGTTCCAGAGGAAGAAAATCAAGAGTTTGGGGGCACCTGGGTAGCTCAGTCAGTTAAGCTTCTGCCTTCAGCTGGGTTCATGATCTCAGGGTCCTGGGACTGAGTTCTCCATGGGGCTCCCTGTTCAGCAGGGAATCAGCTTTTCTCTCTTCCACTGTCCCTCCACCCTGCTCATGCTCTCTCTCGCTCACTCTCTCTCAAATAAATAAATAAAATCTTTTTAAAAATAAATAAATAAAAGCGAGACTTTTCTTTTTCTGTAATTAGAAATGATTAGGAGGTCCAAACTGCCTACATAAATAGCATCTTTCCCTCCCCCTTGCTTTCTTGAGATATAATTGATATTTAACATTGTGTAAGTTTAAGGTATACAATGGGATGATTTGATACGCATATGTATTTCAGAATGTTTACCACAATATGGTTAGTTAATACATTCTTCACCTCACATAATTACCATTTTGTTGCTTTTGTTGCTAAACTGCCTCTTCAAGCTAGAGGGAAGAGCCATCATGAAGGAAAATTTCCCATAGCCATCCCACAGGCAGATTGGGGAATAGCTACAGGGGGCAAGGATAAGTGGTGATCCTGCTCTTCTACCCAGGAACTAAAACCAAGTCCATTACCAAACAAAACTTCTTAGCTTTGTGTCTTCCCCGTTTTGGGGATAGTCTGGTGTTCCCTTGTCTGTCTCGCTATACCACTTATATTAAAGCCCTAAGAATAAAAATATCTATGTGCTAGTTTTCCTGGGACACTAAAAAGAAATGAGCTGGAAGACTGCATCTAATTTCCTAGCCACCCTTAGGGAAGCCCAAAAAGTATACTGGGTGGTAGTAGCTGCCAAGAAGAGAAGAAAGCAAGCCCACCAAATCCCTGAGGCGTGACAGAGAGCCAGTCTGGGTTTAGAAAGAAGCCCCTGGAGAAAAGTCCCGTATGGTTCCATGATACATAATTAAGAATTCTCTGCAATGGGACGCCTGGGTGGCTCAGTTGGTTGGACGACTGCCTTTGGCTCAGGTCATGATCCCGGAGACCCGGGATCGAGTCCCGCATCAGGCTCCCAGCTCCACGGGGAGTCTGCTTCTCCCTCTGACCTTCTCCTCGCTCATGCTCTCTCACTGCCTCTCTCTCAAATAAACAAATAAAATCTTTAAAAAAAAAAAAAAGAATTCTCTGCAAAACCAAGATTTTAATGTTGGAAGAAAATTATGTTTCAATAGCATTATTTTTCTTATTGATTATTCTCTCACTCTACCCATATACTGGTGAATGTTTGCATCTCCTGACTCCCAGCCTAAATTTGATCATCACTGTTTTAGCCAAAAAGCTCTAAGATTATGTCTTAGCTGGCATTCTTGTTGGGTTTACTTCATTGTTTAATCAACAAATGTCATATGGACTTTTTTTATAATATAGGATCATTATTCTTCAGATTTTCAACCATTACTACCTTTTACTTTTAAAGGTGAGAAGGTTGATACTAGTAACCTGGATAGTTTTCTGGGGAAAATGGGGATAACGCTCACAGAAGATAAAGGCCTGGACCTACAGAATAAGCTTCCAATCGATGGTAAGCATTAAAAATATCACAGTGGTGGGGGGTGGGGCATAAAAAAATCACAGTGACCCTCAAGGGTCACATATAAGTATGTGGACTTTTTATAACTAATACTCTCTCTATAAAGAATGTTTCATGCCCCCTTAAGTTTCATACCCTCTTAAGTTTTATTCTTGAGAGTAAAATAATATAAATTTTTAGAATAAAACATTTAAAAGTCTATGTTTCTGAACTTACGCATGTTTCATTTAAATTCATTTAAATATCAACACTACTGCCTGAAACTTGAATTTTTCCCTTTCTTACAGACAAAGGAAAGGTATATGTGAACAGATTGATGAAAGAGTTAGAGTCTCTTGAAGGTGAGTAAGAAGCTTGACGAAAAGGCAAGTAAAACAGATCACCAAGCTTTGCTTTGATTTTCAAAATTTCATCCTGTTTTACAATTTTCAGATTATTAATCCAATTTTCCCAACTATTTGTTAAGTCAGTGGTTATTCTTTATATGCTTCAAGCACACTGCCATCACCAAAATGGTTTAAATACAGTAACTGAAAAGCAGTGGTTCCCAAATAAAGCTGTATATCAGAATCACAAGGGGGGGGCGGGAAATAAAGCATTCAAATAGCTAGGCTCCTTTCCAGTCATATTGATCTTGAATTTCCAGAGATAGTATTTAGAAACATATGTTCTTAAAAAGTTTCCCAGAGGATTATGACAGAGTAAATCCATGGATTGGCTGTCTATCTGGCTCAACAGATGGCTGACTGGCTGGATGGGTGGATGGGTGGATAGATGGATTTATAATTCTCCATTAATTTGGCAAGTTTTGAATTTTTCTGTGTGAACACATGTAAAGAGGCTGATTTTAGTCTTTGCCATGACTTACAAATACCCATAACCACTCACTTTCTTCTCTTAAATGTTTTCCTAAAACTACTAACAGAATCCCACAGACCAGGGTTTAGGAATTCCTGACTTAGTTACCAAAACCACATTTACTTGGTTAGTTTAATTTTTCTTTGCTTTTCATTGTCTATGTAGTACTGATACCTAGGCATGATCTATAATCACCCACTCTTGACATCATTGCAAATATTTTTCATGTCCCATCCCTTTCTTCCCTAAGGGGTAAAGGTGTCTCCAAATAAGGTGGACACTTTCTTGGAAATCATGGGAATTGATCTCAAGGAGAAAGAAGTTCAGGAACTGAAGGACTGTCTACCAGTTGATGGTGAGAGTTTTGAGTAACAGTATACCCATTAGCCAAACTTTGGACTTGAGGCTGGTCTCAGACCTGGAATGACTGAAGATAGGATGTATAAGAGAGGAAGAAAAAGAAAGAGTGAGGCCTTTAGCATAGCTACCAAACTGGGCCCAGTGGTTATCACTTGGGGAAGGATCACCAAGAATGCTGCCCCATATAGATGGCAAGTGTCACTCTTCACAGGAATGCCAGGGTCTAACAAAGAATACTCAGATTTTAATCTTTGAGTCCCTACTGCTAACGCAGCATTAAATAACAATGACTGATACTACATGGTCCTGACATATGCAAGGCACTGTTTTAAGTACTTTGTGTATATTATCTTATTTAATCTTGCAAATAACTCTACAAAGCAGGTTCTGTTTTTACTCCCATTTCACATATAAGGAAACTTATATGTGAAGGCATAGAGAAGTCGAGTAGTGTGCCTAAAGTCAGAGAGCTAGTAAGTGGTTGGACAGATAATCTGGCTCCAGAAACTGCTCTTAGCCACTCTGCCATACTGCCATGAACTTCCGGAACTAATAAATTTAAGAAGACAGATAGCAGTACTTCATGTAATTAATTAGCATACATTAGACTCATGCCAGTAAAATTGAGGAAAATTCATGAGGATATTTTAAGAGACATCTGTGCCGTTGAAGAAATAGTAAAGATGCAAGATTGATCCAAGTCAGTGAATAAGGGCTTTTCTAAATCAGTAGTACCTTTCATTCTTTTATTCCATAAACTTGAATTGAATGCCTATGATGTGTCAGGCACTGTTCTAGACCCTCAGATCATTTGCCTTAATAAGAGGTAAGCAGTTTTTCCAAAAATGACTTTTTCTTTGTTTTTTTTAATCCCTTTCATAGCTCTTTTAATCTACCAACCAGTTCAATAAATGCAGATATTTGTCATTGCCTTGTTTTTCTAGTATCCTGAAACATGAGAAAAGATACCAGCACAATGGTTTAAAGTGTGAGGCTAATTCTAAACTAATTCTTACAGACTACTTTGTATACCTGTGGCATCATTTGAGACAGAATGCAAAACTCTTTCAGGGGTCCAGGGGCCTCAATGGAGCTGAAGAAAGACCACAAAGTAAAAGACATAAGGGGATCTGTCCTTTATAGGCACAGAATATTCTCCACTAAAGGTTCTTCCTTATCCTGCTTGAAAGTCATAACATAATAATATTCATCATCATCATCATTATCATAAATGCTATAAAATTATAAAAGGATACCAAGAAAAGATTATCGTAATTGAAAAGACGTAAAAAAGAGCAAGCAAGGAAAAATTCCATATCTGAGAACCTAGGATATGTGTATGGTTTCAAAGCTAATTCATTCTTTATAATATGTTTGCATTTTACTGGAACTTAATTATAAATAAATTATTTCTTTGGGTCATCAATCTTGTGCAGACCCTTAAACCAATGCTGAAGTAATAGTAGGAGTACAAAGTGATTCTTGGTTTCTCACCCTTGGGAGAATTTACAATCTTAGGATTATTATTACATATAAAATTAGATTGTGAACATGTTTGAGTGATGATAGACTGACACCGTTGACTAAGTTATAAGTGGAGAAAGAGTAGGTCTGTAGACAGCTTAAGGTTCCAAACAGAATTTTCCTATTAGAGCAGTAGCATCTTTTAACTACTATCTTAACATTGCAATCCAGTGTTTCTCAAACTTGCAATTTTACAAACTACTAAAAATGTATCCACTGACCTCTAATAACTTCAGACTTAGAGAAATATACTAAAGAACCTAAGTGGATCATCTATGAAAAAGACTTTCAATTGAGAATAGGCACTGCGAAACAAAAGTTTTGTCGTCATACCTGGAAATTTAACTGAATACATCAACGTGATGATTATCATGTTGGCAACCTAAGAGCAGCAGGCACGCATACCAACACGCTGTCCTTTAAGAGGATCACTTGATGCCAAGGTGATCATAAGCCCAAAGGTAAAGTCAGCACTGACAAAATGGACGCATCGTTTTTTAACAAGATTTTTAAACTCTCAAAACATTTCAGACGCTGAGGGACACCTGGATGGCTCAGTTGGTTAAGCAAATGCCTTTGGCTCGGATCATGATCCCAGTGTACTGGGATCGGGTCCCACATTGGGCTCCTTGCTGGGCAAGGAGCCTGCTTCTCCCTCTGCCTCTTCCTGTGCTTGCTCGCTCTCTCTCTCTGACAAGTAAATAAATGAAATCTTGAAAAATAATAATAATAATTTAAAAAATTTTTTTTAAATTTCAGACCCTGAAAAGAGGTCATTTCAGTGCCTGGAAAGAGTAGCCTACTAAGTAGCAGATTGTCTTGAAGGACAGGAGAGTGCTTTAAACCTTGCCTCATGTATTGTGCTGAATAGATTTTGATAGCATAAAATGCAGGAGCTATATTAACTTAAACTGATGACATGAAAAAATAATAAACTTCTAGGAAAAAATGTTTCTAAATGGTTGAATTTTGGGTTTCTGTTTCACAATTTTTCTAAAAATCTTTTTGGCACTTTTTTATCTTAAAGATAATGGAAAGACTGACTTAAATGTGTTGATGGATGAAGTTAAAAATATCACAGGTAAGTGAGATGTTATGATGAAGATTATATTATGTGGTCTTGAAGTTTTATATGGAACTATATTTTTAACACAATAGTGATTCCTCCCTCCTTTATTCACCTAACAACTGTTTATTCAGCACTTACTACATGCCAGGCATTGTTCTAGACAGTAACATGATACATCAGCAAACAGAATAAAGATCGTTGATCCTCTGAAGCTTACACGCTACCAGGGGAAATAAGCAATAGACATAATAAATAAGTCATTATAAAGTAGGTTTGAAGTGATAGGTGCTTTAGAAAACAATGAAAAGGAAACTAATGGAGACTGGAAGGGGAAAGAGGCACTTGTGGCTTTAAACAGATCATCAGGCCTTCTTGGAAAAGGTGACATTTGAGCAAATACTTGAAGGAGGTGAGGGTTTTATCCATGTGAAGACTTCTAGGAAAAGAATTGTAGGCAGAGGGGCCATGGACTAAGACCCAAAGGCAGGCGCATGCCTGGACTATTCAAGAAACAACAAGAAGGCTAATGTAGCTGAGGCTGAATACGGAAGGAAAAAGGTAATAGGAGATGAGGAGAAGGAGGTGGTGGATGCAAAATTGGTCAGGACTGTGAAATCTCTGCCAGGACTTGGGGTTTGTCCTGAGAGAAATGGAAAGCCTTTGCAGGTTTTAGACCAGATACATGATATAATCTGACCTATGGTTTTATTAGATCTTCCTGGATTCTGTGTGGAGAACAGGTAGGAGTAGGGAGTAGAGCCCTAAAAGGGCTTTTAAAGTAATCCCTGTGAGAAATGATGGTGATTCTTACCAGGGCAGAAAGCAATGAAGATGGTAAAAAGTAGTTGGATTCTGGATATATTTTTAAAGGAGTTATTGTGTAATGGATTTCACTATACACTTATTGTGGTGATCATTTCATAATTTAAACCATTTTGATTACCATTATGTTGTATACCTGAAACTAAAATAATGTTAACATGTCAATTATATCTCAATTCTAAAAAATAATAAAAAGAGTCAACAGAGTTTCCTGATGGAAACTAGGTAAAGGGAGAAGTCAGGAATGACTCCTAAGATTTCCTGACCAAATAAAAGGATGAACGTGCCAGTGGAGTCTGGAGAAACTTCCCAGAAATACAAGTTTATGTGGAAGAAAATTAGCTAAACAAGGCTTCATTGTGCCTAGTTCGTACCCCCAGCCCTACCTGGGAAGGATGTTTCATTATGTATATGTATTTCTTTCTGAAGGAGAGAAGATTCCTACTGAGGACCTGAAAAATGTTCTGAAAGATATGGGAATAAAGATCACAAACAAAGAACATAAAAAGCTTCTGAAAACTCTGCCAGTTTCTGGTAATCATTGAAGTTCTATTTCACTGATATCTAAAAGCTTACTCATTCAACAAACATTTATTGAAGATCTGTTTTATGCATGGCACTATCCTAAACTCTGGGAAAGTAGGGACCATGTCTACAGTGTCTCCTATCTCCTCAAGTCCTCAAAACTTCACAGAAGATTTGTTTTAAAGTTTGTATTAGAAATTCTACTCTTTAGGGCATCTGAGTGGCTCAGTCAGTTAAGCAACTGACTATGGTTTCAGCTCAAGTCATGATCTCTGGGTCCTGGGATCCAGCTCCAAGTCAGGCTCCACACTCAGTGGGGAGTCAGCTTGAGGATTCTCTCTCTCCCTCTCCCTTTGCCCCTCCCCCCACCCATGTCCTCTCTCTCTCTCAAATAAACAAATCTTATTGTTTAAAAAACAAAGAAATTGGGATGCCTGGGTGGCTCAGTTGGTTGGACGACTGCCTTCGGCTCAGGTCATGATCCCGGAGACCTGGGATCGAGTCCCGCATCGGGCTCCCAGCTCTGCGGGGAGTCTGCTTCTCCCTCTGACCTTCTCCTCGCTCATGCTCTCTCACTGCCTCTCTCTCAAATAAATAAATAAATAATCTTTTAAAAAAAAGAAAGAAATTCTACTGTTTGAAACATTTTATGTCAATGAAAAATATTTTTTTAAAAGACTCAATCCTAGCATTTTAAAAAAATCCTGTTCTTACCATTTAAATTTTTGTCTAGGGAGCTGGGGCCTCTTCAGTCAGAGGTCCCATCATAGGACAACTTCTTTTGTCCCTTTCAGGGAAATATAAAGTCTAACCTGGAAGAAAATAAAAGGATAGAAGGGCAGGAAAGCTGAACAAAGAAAAGATGAAGTAAAACTGGGGAGGAGAAAATTAGAAAGAAAAAGCTGTGTGTATTTCAACAAACTAGCCACTAACAATAGCCCTGTATTCTGTCCAGGGATAGAGTCATTACACTGAGTTTTCTAAATACTTCACATTTCACTGAGAATGAACTGTGATAAATTTCTAAATTCCCCCTTTCTGGAAGTAAACACTAATTTCTATGAATCATCAAAAACTCAATAATGTTTTATCTTACAGCTGATAAAAAGGTGTTTGAGAAAGAATTACTGGAGGGTGTGAAATCTTTCAAAGGTGAGTATAGAAGAAGGATAAGGACAATAAAATCTGAGATTGTTGTAACTGTTTTTTTCTGATCATATAAATAATCAGGAAATTATGCATTTATTCAACAAATATCCAAGTCTTTACTGTGTGTTGGCTATTTGAATATATAAAGTAGCATACAGGGGAAAAAATGCAATTACCCAAATGCCAGGTAATATTACCTTTTTTTATTATAGTTCTCTCTATTCTTTTTTTGTATATATGTATGTACAGATAATTAAACTTTTACTGTATATTTTATTTATCCTATACTTAATCCTAAAATTTTAGTGTAAGAATTCCACCATGTCATTTAAAAATTCTTTGTAAACACCATTTTTAATGCTCTAACATCAGGTCGTATTTATAATTTACATAATCATTCCTTTCTTATTGAACACTTAGGCAGTCTCCAATGATTTGCTCTTATATATCTGTGATCTTTGTCCAACTTTAAGCCATTTTCTTTGGATAGATTCTTCTGGTTAATCCAGTAAATTTTAACATGTTTAAGGCTGCAATAAATGTAAGTGGATAAAAGTACAGGTTCCCATTTTTCCCTGGCCACAATAAATTATTTTCACATTTTTTGATCCTTGCCAATTTGATAAATGAAAAATGGAATCTAATTAATGTTTCGATTTTTTTGTTATCAATGAAGACAAACTGTTTTTATACCATTCTGTCTTTTAGTCTTTTAATTATTTGTTTCTATCTTTTTCCCATTATCCTATCAGAATCCAAC
Organism: Mellivora capensis; assembly: GCA_004024625.1. Classification (NCBI taxonomy): domain Eukaryota; kingdom Metazoa; phylum Chordata; class Mammalia; order Carnivora; family Mustelidae; genus Mellivora; species Mellivora capensis. The sequence goes on from PISX010019660.1 coordinate 11,897, forward strand.
CTTTTTTCCTATTAATTTGGTTTTTTCCCTATTAATTTGAATGACCACTTTATAAATTAAAGATGTTAGCACAATTGTCATAGCTATAGAAAATATTTTCCCAGGTGGTTATTTGCACTTTTACTTTATTATCTTGTATTTTTTACAAAAGTTTATTGAAATGTAATTTACATACCATGTAATTCACCCATTTAAAGTGTACTGGTTTTACCGCTTCTCGGCCTTTTGGCTAAGATCAAGTGTAGTATCTGTTCTTATCAGTTTAAAGTGTACTGGTTTTTAATTTACTAACAGAGTTGCATAACCATCACCACAATCAATTTAGAACATTTCATCACCCCAAAAATATACTGTACCCATTAGCTATCACTTCCCATTCCCCCACAGCCCTCCTAGATAAGCAACCACAAATCTACTCTCTGTCCATTATGTTTCATTTTGATATACAGACATTTTTCATTTTTATGTTTTTAATTATGTCAGTCATTTCTTCTGTGATTTCTTCTTTTTTTGTGTTTAGAAAGTCCTTTACTATCTAGACAGTGTATAAAAATCATATATACTTAATCTTTGATTTCCTAAGATTTCACTTTCTTCATTTATTATTTAACTCATCTGAAATTGACTCTATAAATCCTCCTATTTTATAGTGACTTGATCAAAACTACAACAGTAGTTCTCAGTTATTCTGGCTTATTAACTGGTGTTTTTCTTTATGTATAATTATATTAAGAAGGTAATCTGTTGTTACTGTGGCAAGTTTTAAAACTTACTTTTTGGCCAGAATAACATGATTGTCCTTGCCTAATTCACCATGAGCCAAACTCTTTCTTTACTTTTTTCTCCCTCATATAAATTTCTCTCAGAAGCTCAGTTATGGTATCATGTGCTCTTTCTGACTCCCATATAACTTGCTGTAAATAGCTTCTTTGTATTTCCATTTCTAGGCAAGGTTGATGGCCTGCATTTTTCATTTGTGACATCCTTATTTACTTTTTCTTGTTTTTATTAAGGAGGAAGGGTTAGTGTCGGTAACCTAAAAAATGTTCTACAGAATACTGGATTCAGTCTTGAAGAAAACGAAATCCAGGACCTGCAGAGCCACCTACCAGTTACTGGTGAGCATTTTAGGATTCCTTTATGCTGGGGACCTGGCTGTCTTTGTCAGTAGAACATGCAACTCTTTTTGTTGTTGTTTTTTAAGATTTTATTTATTTATTTGACAGAGAGAGAGATCATAAGTAGGCAGAGGCAGGCAGAGAGAGAGGGGGAAGCAGGCGTCCCACGGAACAGGGAACCCAATGCAGGGCTCGATCCCAGAACCCTGAGATCGTGACCCGAGCTGAAGGCAGAGGCCTAACCCACTGAGCCACCCAGGTGCCCCAGAACATGCAACTCTTAATCTCAGGGTCATGAGTTCAACCCTTATGTTGGGTGTGGAACCTACTAGATAGATAGATAGATATGGATATAGATATAGATACAGATATAGATAAATAAGTACCTTTATCCTGTAGACAATGACTAGTCTACTCTGAAAACAATGAGGAAACACATGCTGGGGAGAGAAAAACCAGGGGCAGATATACAATTTAGAGGCTGCTGCCAAGGTCCCAGATGATAAGGGTCTTTATTAAGACCCTTATCTGGTCTTTAAAGGTCTATTAAGACCTTTATCTGGTGATAAAGGGGGAGGGCTAATGGGATGTGGTTGGTGAAAGGAAGAAAGATACTAGAAGTGTGAAACAGAGGTTCATTGCTTATATGATTAACACACACATACACACAAAAGTGAGAGTGGAGGAGAAACAGAAAAAGGAACAGAATGAAGACAAAAATGTTTAGAACAGTGGTACCTGGATGGCTCAGTCAGTTAAACATATGACTCTTGGTGTCAGCTCAGGTCATGATCTCAGGGTCCTAGAATCAAGACACACCACAGGCTCCCTGCTCAGTATGAAGTCTGCTTCTCCCTCTCCATCTGACCCTCCTGCCTCTTGCTCTTTCTCTCTCTCTCTCTCTCAAATGAAAAACTTTTTTCCCCTTTTTTTATTGATTTTTTAATATTTTCTATTTAAATTCAATTAATTAACATATAATGTATTATTGGTTTAATTGGTTTTAGAGGTAGAGGTCAGTGATTCATCAGTCTTATAGAATATGCAATGCTCATTACATCATATGCCCTCCTTAATGTCCATCACCCATTTACCGCATACCCCCACCTCTCCCCCACTCCAGCAACCCTCAATATGTTTTCTATGATTAAGAGTCTCTTATGGTTTGTCTCCCTCTCTGGTTTCATCTTCTTTTATTTTTTTCCTCTGTTCCTCTATGATCCTCTTCTTGTTTCTTAAATTCCACATATCAGTGAGATCATATGATAATTGTCTTTATCTGATTAACTTACTTCTCTTAGCATAATATGCTCTAGTTCCATCCACGTTGTTGCAAATGGCAAGATTTCAATTTTTTTGGTTGCTGTGTAGTATTTCGTTTTATATATATATATGTGTGTGTACATGTATATGTACACATATATATATCACATCTTCTTTATCCATTCATCTGTTGATGGACATCTGGGCCGTTCCCATATTGTGGACATTGCAGCTATAAACATTGGGGTGCAGGTGCCCCTTTGGATCACTACATTTGTACCTTTGGGGTAAATACCCCGTAGTGCAATTGCTGGGTCATAGGATAGCTCTATTTTCAACTTTTTGAGGAATCTCCATGCTGTTTTCCAGAGTGGTTGCACCAGCTTGCATTCCCATCAACAGTGTAGGAGGGTTCCCCTTTCTCCACATCCTCACCAACATCTGTCATTTTCTGACTTGTTAATTTTAGTCATTCTGACTGGTGTGAGGTGGTATCTCATTGTGGTTTTGATTTGTATTTCCCTGATCCCAAGTGATGTGAAGCATTTTTTTCATGCGTCTGTTGGCCATTTGTAAGTCTTCTTTGGAGAAATGTCTGTTCATGTCTTCTGCCCATTTTTTCACTGGAATATTTGTTTTTTAGGTATTGAGTTTGATAAGTTCTTTATAGATTTTGGATACTAGCCCTTTATCTGATATATTATTTACACATATCTTCTCCCATTCTGTCAGTTGTCTTCTGGTTTTGTTAACTGTTTCCTTTGCTGTGCAAAAGCTTTTGATCTTAATGAAGTCCCAATAGTTCATTTTTGCCTTGTTTCCTTTGCCTTTGGAGACATGACTAATAAGTTGCTGTGGATGGGGCACCTGGGTGGCTCAATGGGTTAAAGCCTCTGCCTTCAGCTCAGGTCATGATCTCAGGGTCCTGAGATTGAGCCCCCCATCAAGCTCTCTGCTTGGCAGGGAGCCTGCTTCCTCCTCTCTCTCTGCCTGCCTCTCTGCCTACTTGTGATCTCTGTCTGTCAAATAAATAAATAAAATCTTTTAAAAAAAAAAAGAAGAAGAAGTTGCTGTAGCCAAGGTCAAAGAAGTTGCTGCCTGTGTTCCCTTCTAGGATTTTGATGGATTCCTATCTCATGTTGAGGTCTTTCATCCATTTTGAGTCTATTTTTGTGTGTGGTGTATGGAAATGGTTGAGTTTCATTCTTCTGCATGTGGCTGTCCAATTGTCCCAACATATCTGTTGAAGAGACTATCTTTTTTCCATTGGACATTCTTTCCTGCTTTGTCAAAGATTAGTTGACCAGAGAATTAAGGGTCCATTTCCGGGTTCTCTATTCTGTCCCAATGATCTCTGTGTCTGTTTTTGTGCCAGTACCATAATGTCTTGATGATTACTGCTTTGTAATAGAGATTGAAGTCTGGAATTGTGATGTCACCAGTTTTGGTTTTCTTTTTCAACATTCTTTTGGCCATTCAAGGTTGATTGCATTGAATGTGTAGATTGCTCTAGGTAGCATAGACATTTTAACAATATTTTTTCTTTCAATCCATGAGCATGGAACATTTTTCCATCTCTTTGTGTCTTCTTCAATTTCTTTCATGAGTGTTCTATAGTTTTCTAAGTACAGCTCCTTTGCCTCTTTGGCTGGGTTTATTCCTGGCTATCTAATGGTTTTGGGTGCCATCGTAAATGGGATCAATTCTTTATTTCTCTTTCTTCTGTCTCATTGTAAGTGTATAGGAATGCAACTGATTTCTGTGCATTGATTTGATGTCCTGCCATTTTGCTGACTTCCTGTAGGAGTTCTAGCAATTTTGGGATGGAGTCTTTTGAGTTTTCCACATAGAGTATCATGACATCTGCAAAGAGAGAGAGTTTGACTTCTTCTTTCCCAATTCAGATGCTTTTTATTGCTTTTTGTTTTCTGATTGCTGAGTCTAGGACTTCTAATACTATTTTGAACAGCAATGATGATAACAGACATCCCTGTCTCTTTTTTTAATTTTTTTAAGATTTTATTTATTTATTTGACAGACAGAGATCACAAGTAGGCAGAGAGGCAGGCAGAAAGAGAGAGAGAGAGAGAGGAGGAAGCAGGCCCCCTGCCAAGCAGAGAACCCAATGCGGGACTCGATCCCAGGACCCTGAGATCATGACCTGAGCTGAAGGCAGAGGCCTAACCCACTGAGCCACCCAGGCACCCCAGACATCCCTGTCTTGTTTCTGACCTTAGGGGAAAAGCTCTCAGTTTTTCCCCATTAAGAATGATATTCGCGGGACGCCTGGGTGGCTCAGTGGGTTAAGCCGCTGCCTTCGGCTCAGGTCATGATCTCGGGGTCCTGGGATCGAGTCCTGCATCGGGCTCTCTGCTCAGCAGGGAGCCTGCTTCCCTCTCTCTCTCTGCCTGCCTCTCTGTCTACTGTGATCTCTCTCTGTCAAATAAATAAATAAAATCTTTAAAAAAAAAAAAAGAATATTCGCTGTGGGCTTTCCATATATGACTTTTATGATATTTTAAGATTATGTTCCCTCTATCCCTATACTGTGAAGAGTTTTAATCACTCCTCCCAGCTCCTACTCTCTCTTGCTATCTCTCTCTCTTCCAAATAAGTAAAATTTTGTAAAAAGATGCTTTACTTTGCCAAATGCTTTTTTGGCATCTATTGAGAGGATCATATGGTTCTTGTCCCTTCTTTTATTTATGTAGTGTATCACATTAATTGATTTGTGAATATTGAACCCCTTTGCAGCCCAGGAATAAATCCCATTTCATCATGGTGAATAATCCTTTAATGTACTATTGGATCCTATTGACTAGTATTTTGGTAAGAATTTTGATGTCCATGTTCATCAGGGATATTGGTCTGTAATTCTCCCTTTTGGTGAAGTCTTTGGTTCTGAGATCAAGGTAATAGAAAGAGTTTGAAAGTTTTCCTTCCATTTCTATTTTTTAAAAACAGCTTCAGAAGAATAGATATTATTTCTTCTTTAAATGTTTGGTAGAATTTGGGGCACCTGGGTGGTTCAGTGGGTTAAGCCTAGCCTCTGCCTTCAGCTCAGGTCATGATCTCAGAGTCCTGGGATCAAGCCCCACATTGGGCTCTCTGCTCAGCGGGGAGCCTGCTTCCCCTCTCTCTCTGCCTGCCTCTCTGCCTACTTGTGATGTCTGTCTGTCAAATACATAAATAAAATCTTAAAAAAAAATGTTTGGTAGAATTCCCCTGGGAAACCATCTGGCCCTGGACTCTTGTTTGTTGGGAGATTTTTTAATTACTGCGTCAATTTCCTTGCTGGTTATAGGTCTGTTCAAGTTTTCTGTTCCTGGTTCAGTTTTGGTAGTTTATATGTCTCTAGGAATGCATCCATTTCTTCCAGATTGCCTAATTTGTTGTTCTTATAACTGTTTGTATTTCTTTGGTATTGGTTGTGATATCTCTTCTTTCATTCATGATTTTATTTATTTGGATCCTTTCTCTTTTATTTTTATTAAGTCTGGCCAGGGGTTTATCAATCTTACTAATTCTTTCGAAGAACCAGCTCCTAGTTTTGTTGGTCTGTTTTACTGTTTTTTTTTGTTGTTGTTGTTTTTTGTTGTTTCTATTTCATTTATTTCTGCTCTAATCTTTATTACTTCTCTTCTCCTGCTGGGTTGAGGCTTTATTTGCTCTTCTTTCTCTAGCCTTTAGGGGGTTTGAAACCTTTTTTTTCCATGTTAGGGGCATAAATATTTACAACTGTTAGATCTTCTTGTTGGACAGACCCTTTAATTATGACATAGTGTCCTTACTTATCTCTTATTAAAGTCTTTTGTTTAAGATCTAATTTGTCCAATATAAGGATTACCACCCCAGCTTTCTTTTGATGTCTACTAGCATGTTAAATGGTTTCCACCCCCTCATTTTCAATCTGGAGGTATCTTTGGGTCTAAAATGAGTCTCTTACAGATAGCATATGGATAGGTCTTGCTTTTTTTTAAAAGATTTTATTTATTTATTTGACAGAGATCACAAGTAGGCAGAGAAGCAGGCAGAGAGAGAGGAGGAAGCAGGCTCCCCGCTGAGCAGAGAACCCAATGTGGGGCTCGATCCCAGGACTCTGGGATCATGACCTGAGCCGAAGGCAGAGGCTTTAACACACTGAGCCACCCAGGCGCCCCTAGGTCTTGCTTTCTTATCCAATCTGATACCCTGTATCTTTTGATTGGGGTATTTAGCCCATTTACATTCTGAGTAACTATTGAAAGATATGAACTTAGTGGGACGCCTGTGTGGCTCAGTTGGTTAAGCGGCTGCCTTCAGCTCAGGTCATGATCCCAGCGTCCTGGGATTGAGTCCCACATTGGGCTCCTTGCTCGGCAGGGAGCCTGCCTCTGCCTCTGCCTGCCACTCTGTCTGCCTGTGCTTGCTCTCTCTCTCCCTCTCTCTCTGACAAATAAATAAATTTAAAAAAAAAAGATATGAACTTAGTGCCATTGTATTACCTGTAAAGTCACTGTTTCTGTAGATTATCTCTATTCCTTTCTTGTCTATGTTACTTTAGAATCCCTTCTGATATTTCTTGTAGGACTGGTTTTGTGGTCACAGATTCTTTTAGCTTCTGTTTGTCCTGGAAGCATTTTATCACTCCTTCTATTTTAAAAGACATCCTAGCTGGATAAAGTATTCTTGGCTGCATATTTTCTCATTTAACACCCTGAATGTATCATGCCAGTCCTTTCTGGCCTGCCAGGTATCTGTCAATAGGTCTGTTGCCAGTCTAATGTTTCTACCATTGTAGGTTATGGACCTCTTGTCCCAGGCTGCTTTCAGGATTTTCTTTTTGTCTCTAAGATTTTAAGTTTCACTATTATATGTCGAGGTGTTAACCTATTTTTATTGATTTTGAGGGGAGTTCTCTGTCCTGGATTTTGATGCCTCTTTCCTTCCCCAGATTAGGGAAGTTCTCTGCTATGATTTTCTCCAATATACCTTTTTTTTTTTTTAATTTTTTTTTTAAGATTTTATTTATTTATTTGAGAGAGAGGCAGTGAGAGAGCACGAGCGAGGAGAAGGTCAGAGGGAGAAGCAGACTCCCCGTGGAGCTGGGAGCCCGATGCGGGACTCGATCCCGGGTCTCCGGGATCATGACCTGAGCCGAAGGCAGCAGTCCAACCAACTGAGCCACCCAGGCGTCCCTCCAATATACCTTTTGCCCCTCTCTCTCTCCCTTCTTCTTCAGGGATCCAATTATTCTAATTTTGTTTTGCCTTATAGTATCACTTATCTCTCAAATTCTCCCCTCATGATCTAGTAGTAGTTTATCTCTCTTTTTCCCAGCTTCTTTATTCTTCACCATTTTGTCTTCTATATCACTAATTCTCTCTTCTGCCACATTTATCCTAGCAGTTAGAGCCTCCATTTTTTTTTCAAAAGATTTTATTCATTTATTTGACAGACAGAGATCACAAGTAGGTAGAGAGGCAGGCAGAGAGAGAGGATGGGAAGCAGGCTCCCCGCTGAGCAGAGAGCCCAATGCGGGGCTCAATCCCAGGACTCTGGGATCATGACCCAAGCTGAAGGCAGAGGCTTTAACCCACTGAGCCACCCAGGCACCCCGAGCCTCCATTTTTTATTGCATATCATTAGTAGCCTTTTTTATTTCAACCTTGGTTAGATTTTAGTTCTTTTATTTCTCCAGAAAGGGATTCTCTAGTGTCTTCTATGCTTTATTCAAGCCCAGCTAGTATATATATAATCATTAATCTGAGGGTGCCTGGGTGGCTCAGTTAGTTAAGCATCTGCCTTCAGCTCAGGTCATGATACCAGGGTCCTAAAATGAGTCCCACATAGGGCTCCCTCCTCACTGGGAAACCTGCTTCTTCTTCTGCCTGACATTCCCCCTCGTGCACTCTTGCTCACTCACTGTCTCTGACAAATATATAAATAAAATCTTTAAAAATAATGATAATAATCATTATTCTGAACTCTAGTCCTACATCGTACTTATATCCACACTGATTAGGTTCCTGGCAGTCAGTAAGTACTGCCTCTTGTTCTTTTTTGAGGTGAGTTTTTCCATCTTGTCAATCTGTCCAGAGAAGAATAGATGAACAAGAGAACAAAGTACTAAAATGACAACAGTAACCCCAGAGAAATATACACTAAACAAATCTGAAGAAACCCAAAACCAAAAAAAGAAAGTTTTAAAAATAGAATGAGAGAGAATATAATTGAACAGGTGAACAGAATGGAACAATACACTGGATCCTATGTTGTATTTTGGTCTGTTTGTTAGAAAACTGGATCCCAAAATTATAAAGAGAGAAAAACGTATATATGTACAAAAATAAATACAATGGAAGGACAGAATATAGCTATAAAAGTGAAAATTTAAAAAACAACAACAAAAAAAGATATAAGGGATATATCCTTATATCTTTTATATAGATAGATAGATGAACAAACAGAAAAATACACTATATCCTGAGTGTATTTTGGTCAGTTTGTGTGTATATATATATGTGTGTGTATACACACACACACACACACACATACAGACAGGTGAACAGAACAGAAAAATACACTATATCCTGAGTGTATTTTGGTCAGTTTGTTAGAAGAAACTACATCTCAAAATTGTAAAGAAAGAAAAACTTATATATATACAAAAATAAAGTTAAATACATTGAGCAGTTAGAATGGAACTGTAAAGATAAAAACTTAAAAAGACTATAACAAAACAAAAGAAGAGAAAAAGAGAATATGATCAGATAGAAAAACAAAGCCATACACTGGAGTTTGGGTATATTTTGGTCTGTTAGAAGAAACTGTATCCCAAAATTGTAAAGAAAGAAAAAAAAAAAAAAATATATATATATATATGCAAAAATAAAATTAAATAAAATGAAGGGATAGAATATAACTCTAAAAATGAAAATTTTAAAAGATTTTTTAAAAAGAATTGATAAAATAAGAAATTGATTGAAAAAGGGAAGAGAAAAACATTTTAATTAAAATTTTAAAATTTAAAGACTAAAGACTAATCATGGGGGAAAAGCCATGATTTCTATGTGGCTTTTTCAAAGCACATGAATTCTATGTGCTATATTCCCCTAGAGCTGGAGTTTTGCAGTTGTCATTGATCACTCAACTTCGTCTTGGCTGGATGTTTTTACTGATCTGCTAGGGGAGGGGCCTGTTGTTGGGATTCTCAAGTGTCTTTGCCCCAGGTGGAATTGTACCACCCTTGCCAGGGGGCCAGGCTAAATAATCTGCTCCCACTTGCCCTATGTGACTTTTGTTCCCTGAAGATTTTCTGGGCAGCTTTAGAGAATGAGAATGAAAATGGTGGCCTCCCAATCTCCGGTCAGACATGGATGTGAAAGCTCAGGGCCCCACTCCTCAGTGTGCCCTCAGAGAAAAGCAGTCAATCACTCCTGTCTCCCTGGTCTCCCACCACAGTCCATGCTCACCCAGCCTGTGACAAGCCTTTCTATCTCTGGCACACAACACTGTTTCCAGTCTCCCAGCCCTGCAGACTCCTATGATGTGCTCCCATGCCGCTATTCCCCATGGAGGAAGTGGGGGGGGGGGAGTCCTCAATGGTTCTATCGCTTGTTGTACCCCTGCTCGAAGATCAGCCACCTGACTGTTCTGCTGTTTGAGGTTTATTTCAACCCTGAGCTGAGAGCCTACTCCTGGGCTTGCTGATTGCAGCTGGCTTCCCCACTCCAATGCCTGAGAACTCTGCCACATTCAGGCACCTCTGGTCTTCCTGTGATCCCAGGGATCCTGAGAGGGCACCATCCCCACTTAGCCACCTCAGCACCTTTCAGGCTGGGAAGTCCCTCACTGGAGCAGACTTCTAAAAGTTTTGGTTGTGTGCTGTGCTGCTATATTACTTGCCAGTAGCCGGATTTCAGAGGTTGCCTCCCCCCTCACCCCTGCATTCCATCTTCCCATATATTGCCCTGGATTCATTTCTCTGCACCTCCTACCTTTCAGAAAGTGGTTGCTTTTCTATTTGTAGAGTTGTGGCTATTCTTTTCTTAGATCTCCGGTTGAGTTCATAGGTGTTCAGAATGATTTGATAGCTATCTAGCTGAATTCCTGGGACCAGATGAAACTAAGGTCTCCTACTCCTCTGTCCTCTTGGACTTTCTTTCTCAAATAAGTAAATTTTTTAAAAAATCTTTTAAAAACTCACATTTGGGGTACCTGGGTGGCTCAGTGGGTTAAAGCCTCTGCCTTCAGCTCAGGTCATGACCCCAGGGTCCTGGGATCGAGCTCCACATTGGGCTCTCTACTCAGTGGGGAGCCTGCTTCCTCCTCTTTCTCTCTGCCTGCCTCTCTGCCTATTTGTGATCTCTGTCTGTCAAGTAAAATGAAAAAAATTTTTAATAAATAAATAAAAATAAAAACTCACATTTGTTCATATCTAATCATATCACCAATCTAATAAAAAAAGTGTTTGAGTATTGAGAACCTATCAAGTCATGATTTGGATATAAGGTTCTCTAAATTTAAATTTTTGTTTGAGAGCTTGAACTATACCATTAAAACATCTACCGTCAATTCTTTTCTTAAGATAACAGGCTCACTTTGTTCATTTTCAAGAAGATGCTTCCCAAATACCAAACTCTAGATTTTTTCCATTTTCCCAACTAAAAATGGTGTTCATGAAAAAGCAGCTAATTTGCTTGAGACTCAAACAATCATACAGGTTCTTTTCCTCAAGAAATCATTATATTTTCTTAAGCAACTGACAGGCTTTATACAAACTTCTCAATTCATTGTACAGAATATTGAAAAGTTTGTTCTCAATGGTTAAGATTTAATAAAATCAATACCTTTTGCTACATTATCAAGAACATTCTTAAGCGAAACGGACATTCTTTTACTCCCAGTATGTACAATGGAGAACACCATGACTAGTGGTAGATTTGTTGCCATGGCCTTGATTCATGGGAGATGCCAGCAGTTTCACCCATCCCTGCTTTTGCACCACCAGTGCAAATGTCAAAAGTGTAAAAGGCAAAGGGTGGGTGACACCAGAGGTCCCTGGACCACACTTTGAGAACTGTGGCTCTAACCCATCTCAGCCTTCTACTAAGTGCAAGAGAACCAGGTCTGAAAAAAGGAAAATTGACCTCTAGGATAGAACTGACTTCAAACAAACAAAACGTTCCATTCACCATGTCATTCTAAAGATTTCTAATAGCTGGGGCACCTGGATGGCTTAGCCGTTAAATGTCTGCCTTCAGCTCAGATCATGATCTCAGGGTCCTGGGATCAAGTCCCACATTGGGTTCCCCCCTCGGTGGGGAGTCTGGTTCTGCCTCTCCATTTGCCCCTCCCCCATTCGTGCTGATTGCAGCTGGCTTCTCCACTCCCATTCATGCTCTCTTTCTCTCTCTCAAAATAAATAAAATCTTTTTAAAAAAAGATTTTTAATAGCTTATGAAATAAAAAAGAAGTCATGCTAATTGAATGGATATATACTTAAAGCTCAAAACTTTTTGTTATATGTTCCTGTGAATCGAAACTATAATAAAAATTTTAGAAAAAAAGCATGAAAAATTATTGGGATTCCATACACCAAATTTTATTTAGGAATTTTATATAGGGGCACCTGGCTGGATCAGTCAGTAGAGCATGCAACTCTTGATCTCAGGGTTATGAGTTTAAGCCCCATGTTGGTTGTAGAGATTACTTAAAAAAAATTTTAAGGGACATCTGGGTGGCTCAATCATTTAAGCATCTGCCTTCAGTTCAGGTCATGATCTTGGGGTCCTGGGATTGAGCCTCACATCAGGCTCCCTGCTGAGCAGGGAGTCTGCTTCACCCTCTGCTGACTGCTTCCCCTGCTTGTGCTGTCACTGTCTCTCTTTCTCTCTCTCTCTCTCTCTCTCTCTCTCTCTGTCAAATAAATAATCTTTTTTTTAATATTTTATTTATTTGACAGAGATTACAAGTAGGCAGAGAGGCAGGCACAGAGAGAAGGGGAGGCAGGCTCCCTGCCAAGCAGAGAGCCCAACGCAGGGCTTGATCCCAGAACCCTGAGATCATGACCTGAGCCGAAGGCAGAGGCCTTAACCCACTGAGCCACCTAGGCGCCCCAAATAAATAATCTTTAAGAAAAACTTTAAAGGGGACGCCTGGGTGGCTCAGTTGGTTGGACGACTGCCTTCGGCTCAGGTCATGATCCCGGAGACCAGGGATCGAGTCCCGCATCAGGCTCCCAGCTCCACGGGGAGTCTGCTTCTCCCTCTGACCTTCTCCTCGCTCATGCTCTCTCACTGCCTCTCTCTCAAATAAAGAAATAAAATCTTTAAAAAAAAAAAAAAAGAAAAACTTTTAAGGATGCCTGGGTAGCTCAATTAGTTAAGCAATTGCCTTCAACTCAAGTCATGATCCTGGAGCCCCAGGATCAAGTCCTGCATCAGGCTCCCAGCTCAGCAGGGAGTCTGATTCTCCCTCTGACCCTCCCCCCTCTCATGCTCTGTTTCTCTCATTCTCTCTCTCTCCCTCTCAAATAAATAAATAAATACAATCTTTTTAAAAACTTGTAAAACCATATTTTTAAAAGTTTATTTTAAAAATTACTCCTATATTGGTGGTGCTTGGTTGGCTCAGTCAGTTAAGCATCTGCCTTTGGCTCAGGTAATGATCCCAGCGTCCTGGGATCAAGTCCTGCATCTGGCTCCTTGCTCAGCAGGGAGCCTGCTTTGCCCTCTGCTGGCTGCTTCCCTTGCTTGTTCTCCCTCCCTCCCTCTCTCTCTCTCTCTCTCTTTCTGAAAAATAAATAAAATCTTTAAAAGAATTTTTTTAGGGGCACCTGGGTGGCTCAGTGGGTTAAGGCCTCTGCTTTCGGCTAGGGTCATGATCCCAGGGTCCTGGGATCGAGCCCCACGTCGGGCCCTCTGCTCCGCGGAGAGCCTGCTTCCTCCTCTCTCTCCCTGCCTGCCTCTCTTGCCTGCTTGTGATCTCTGTCTGTCAAATAAGTAAATAAAATCTTTTAAAAAATTAAAATAAAAAATAAAAGAATTTTTTTAATTTTCAAAAAAAAAGAATTTAATTTTTCAAGTCTCATTATCTTCATCTGAATCTAAATCCTGAATTTTCCTACAGAAGATGAAAAGGTTGATTTGGATACGTTGATGGAAGCTGCTAGTGCTTTTACAGGTGAGTGAGAACTTGTGTAAGACATCATAAAATTGAGATCATGATACCTTGGAGAGAATTATTTTTTTAAAGCAGTAGTTTACCCCCTTCAGCCATCATTAGTAAGTTTGCTTTGCTCTTTTACTTATTTATTGATGATTTTGTCTTATTGTCTTATTGACAATAATATAGATCATTAGAGATTTAGAAGTGTGGGTACTCTCAAATATTTTGGCCAGTAATGTGCTCATTTCTCTAGTGTTCAAAGAATCAAAATACAGGTTATGAACACAGTGGATCTCAATGTGAAGTTTTTGCACCAGTAAACATGGACACTATGAACGGTCCATCTCATAATTCAGGTCATGGAGCAGTAACAGAGATATTCCTTACCAGTACAATTATGTATACTCATTATACCATCATAAATCATCAGGCATTTATACTCCATGCTATATTGACCCATATGCAGAATAGGAGTGTTATCTTATTTTGACTAAAGAAACTTTTCAAGTACTGAATTTTACAATAACTCTGTGTAAGTGAAGTCAGCTCATGTATTTCAACTTCATCCTGTGGTTAGAAATAATCCTGTACTGGATTATGTCTTTCATAGTTTAGAATAATTGTATTACTTAATATCGTCACCTGAAATGATTCCCATCTATTCAAAGGAGAAAAAGTTGAAGCCAATGACTTAAAAAATGTGCTGAGAAACATGGGAATTGAGATTACTGACAAAGAACAGTTGATGCTGTCGAAAACTCTGCCAGTCTCTAGTGAGTGTTTAACATGCCATCATGGTGCTCAGGGAATGGTGGTTCTGTGGGCTTCTGGATAAGAATTTTCTAATGCCCTAAGAAACTCCCTGAGGAAAATGCAGTCCAGACGTAAGAAACCCCATTCTTGTCACTTGTGTTTTAGTTTGGAAGTGAGAAGCTTGTGAGAAATTCCTCTCTTTTCCATTCAGTCAGTGGACGCTTTGATAAATATCTCAAATGCTACACAGATAAATTCTTCTGTAGCCCCCTAAATGTGCCCCCACATCCTCAGTCCTACCCCTGATAGCCCTCCCATTTCCCTATACAGTGACTAAAAGATAAACACCTGAGAGCAGGGGACCACCAGGACCATATGTTAAACTGTCAGTATTTGATTCTGATTGGTGAGTGATCCAACCAGTCTGTCTCTCAAAAATTCCACCTCCAGGAAACCTGCATATGCTTATCCCCAGAGACCCTAGAGGCCAGCCTGTGCTTCACCTGTGCCTCCTGCCCACTCTCAGGGACCTCCATGGAGACGTTCTTCCCCTCACCCTATAGCACCTGTCCCCACTTGTCTCCTGAACAAGAGCAAGCCTACACATCTTGGTGGGTGCTAGTACTCCTGATGGCAGAAGCAGGAGCCCAGGGAGCAAATGCTCAATGCCCACATCCATATTCCCTTCACACATACCTGAGGCTGTGGCTACTCCCTATTTCTAGCATTCCCCCAGATTGCTCTCAAGGGGCCAGTTTTGAGAATTGCAGCATGCTTAGGATATTGGCTCTGCGGGAACAAGGTAGAGATGCACAAAGAAACAGATGGACTATAATGGCAACAACTACAGCCACATGCCAAGCACTGTTTCTGTCAACACTGTAGACACTCCTTCCACAGGAAGGGGGGACAGACAGCACCTGTGGAGATAGATTGGGCTGACCAATGTCCCATGTTCTCTGCCCCCGTTGAATTTCCCCTCCATTTATGAAAAGAGTTTGTTTAAAGAACAAAATATACTTAAATATTGTTTTAGGCTACTGTTTGAGTCGATAGCTATTTTTAAGAAAATTCCTTTATAGACTCTACTGTTTAGGCTAAACATAAACGAATACCTTATGGGCCTAGAGCATGGGCAAGAAAAAGAGAAAGACAGAGGGGTTGAAGTGCAGTTCAAGAAGAGAAAAATAAGAAGAAAGAAACACAAATGTGGGTGTATATGTAGCCTGCATCAGTTACTGCCATGTGTTCCAACTAGGGAATAGATTGACCACGTTGTGGGCATTCCTTTTATAATTATTTGAGGGTGAGACAGAATAAATTTCTAGAAGAATTATATAAAATGTCTTATAAAATTATAGAGTTCCTTATCCTTTTTCTTTTGACTTGAATTTTACCCTATCTCACAGGAGATGGAAAGGTGTATAAGAAGAGATTACTGGAGAGTGTGAAGCCTCTCAAAGGTAAGAATCATGGGAACAGCTAAAATTTATTATGCTTTGCATTTGCTTTTTTAGATTTCTGATTAGAATCATGCTATGTCATTATTCCACTGGTTTAGTGACACTGAACTTTGCCTTATAACTCACCACTCTTCTTTCAGTATAACTACATTTGAGGAAATTTTTCTTAGTAATTTGCAGCAACTTTGAGATTTTGATTTCATTTAACTCTGGTTATCTTTATCAATTCATCGGGCTTATCTAATTCTTCTTTTTCATCCATGATTATTTCAATTAAAAATTATAGCACAATGTTGAGGACGCATTTTCTCCTCTCAACTCCAACACTGACTGTCTGGATTCATTCAAAGGGCCAGTGTTCCACTCTGCTTACAGTGGGTGCACACTCAAGGCTGGAATCGTCCACTTCCTGGACTTACTTGAATTATTTACATCCTCTTCTTTCCTAAGGGAAAAAAGTCAGTGTCAAGAACCTGAACGCCATTGTAAAGAACATGGGGATTCAGCTTAAGAAAGAGGACTATGAGGACTTACTGAAACACCTGCCTATTAATGGTAAGTCTTTCAGATAACCAGTGTACCACAGGGCAAATCTTAGGGCCTCTCCATGAGGTCTTCTGAAAATAAAGCTATTTTTTAATCTTTTTGAAAAACTTAAGAAATATTTCAAACATCTTTCAAAACAGAAAACAAACAGTATAACAAACATTTGTGTATCCACTGGCTAGAGTTAACAAATGTTACCATTTTGCCATATTTCTTTCCTATATCTGGATATATCCATATCCTTCCTTTCCTTTCTCATACACTTTTTTTTTAATAAGATAAGGTCTCATCAATGACTGAATAAGACCAATTTAGCTGGATAAAAATGTCACAGAGGCAAAGATGGTAGAATTCATTAGAAAGAATTTGCTAAGGGGTGAGTCCCAGGCTAAAAGTTCCTGAGTTTGAGAACTCTTAGATTCAAACATAGAGCTAGTGGTTTCCCATTAAAAACCTGATGCAAGGGGTGCCTAGGTGGCTCAGTTAGTTAAGTGTCTGCTCAGGTCATGATGTCAGGGTCACGGGATTGAGCCCTATGTCTGGCTCCCTGGGAGTCTGCTTCTCCCTCTGCTCCTCCCCACCTTGTGCTCTCTCTCACTCTCTCTCAAATAAATAAACAAAACCTTTAAAAAAAAAAAAAACTTGAAGAAAAACAACTTATAAGAGAGCCAGACAGCACATCTTGCAGCACAGTCAGCACATACCAAACCAAAATAAACAAATTGTCCTTCTTCCCTAATTCAGGGTTCCTATTCTCAACTAATGGGAAGTTGGCAGGTGTGGCCAAGGGAGGCCACTGTCACCAGCAAACATCTGCTCCCACCACGTGTAGCTGCTGAGTTGGAACCCTTTGTATTACAACTTAAATTTTTTTTAAAGATTTTATTTATTTATTTGACAGAGAGAGAGAGAACAAGCAGGGGGAGCAGCAGAGGGAGAGGGAGAAGTTGGCTCCCCACTGAGCAGGGAGCCCGATGCAAGGCTCAATCCCAGGACCCTGGGATCATGACCTGAGCTGAAGGCAGGCACCCAACAAACTGAGCCACCCAGACACCCCCTCAACTTAAATTTCTCATATCATTTTTCTAAGTCTAAAGTTGGTCTCTGTGCCTAAATTGTCTTTTCTTACAGAGAATAAAATGGTTGATTTGGATGTGGTGATGGATGATGCAAAAGCTTTTACAGGTAAGTTGCGGTAAAAAGGAAATTCATTATTAACTAAGACCCTAATGCTTTATTTAAAAAAAAAAAAAAAGATGTTTTCAAGTAGAAGTTTTCTCTTCAAACTATTACTGACATGTTAAGTCTAACCCCTACAAATTTAATGATTAAATGTTTGTTTTATAACCTTACAGTTTGCTTTGGCATTTTTCCTGTATAGACCTATATTATGGGGAGTTTGGGCCAATAGTATTTTCTCCTTCACCATTGTTTAAACGACAAAACTATAGATGAATTCTGTTCAATCCCAAGGTGAAGCTTTTGTAGGCCATCCACGAAATATAATCACCGTGTCAAACGACCCCATAATTCAGGCAATATATTGGCATTTGACTTATACCTAGGATTATATGTGCTTTTCTTTTTGCTTGAATTAAAAGTATAAATTTTATTTCTGACATGATCTATACACATACATGTACTCAGAATCTATATAAGTTAACAAGTTTCATTGTCAATTTGCTCTTCTAATTAAGCCTATAGCCGATAGGTCGCCTTTTTCGTCATTTGAAATCCTTCATCCATTCCTAAAATTCTTATATGTTACAATTTCCATATTTCCAAAGGAGAGAAAGTTAATGTCAATAATCTGAGCAATGTGGTGAGGAAAATGGGACTAGTACTCACTGATGAGGAAAAGAAGCAACTGCTGAAAACTCTGCCCATTCATGGTGAGTATTTAGCATATCTTTGAAACCCAGATTTATGGGCTTGTGTGTGAAGACTGCTGAAATTATGTGTATATCCAGTAAAACCCATTTAGAAAGCACAGTTTCACAAAAAGAAGAAATCCTGTTCTTGTCACTTAAATTTTAATATTGGAAACTGGCAAGATCTTTCACAGGTCCCCACCATCATTATCACGAACCCCTAGGAGCATCACCTCCCCTAAGTCATGACCAAGGGAAAGAGGAAAACCAGGGGAGTAAGAGTAGGAAGGAAAGGGAGAGAAATAGGGAAATAAAGATTTTTAAATTCAACCACAAGTAGATTTATATCAATGAAAGCTTTATCTTTGATTTCATTCTTATTTGAGGGCAAAATAAATAAAATCCTAAAGAAATCTGAAGGGTTTTTTCCCCCTGAAATTATAGATGTTGTATTGTCTTTGTGCTGTCTTTGTTCATCTTCCCTTCATTTAACCTCTGTTCTTAATTGTGTCCTGTCTTACAGCTGATGGAAAAATATATAAAAACAGGTTGCTAAAAGGCGTGAAGGCCCTCAATGGTGAGTGAGAAACACAGTGGAAGAGCAAATAAAAATAAAATCCTCATGTTTACCATTTGCTTTTAAACATTCCAACTTTGCTTTTTGCCGTTGTTTTTTTTTTTAAGATTTTATTTATTTAAAGAGAGAGCTTGTCTGCACAAGTGGGAGGAGGGGCAGAGAGAAAGAGAAAGAGAATCTCAAGCGGATTCCACTGAGCACAGAGCCCGATGGAGGACTTGATCTCACGACCCCAAGATCATGACCTGAGCCAAAATCAGGAGTCCGATGCTTAACCAGCTGAGCCACCCAGGCACCCCTGCTTCTTGCCAATTTTTTGATCCATTTTTATGGACTTATAACTTGCCATTTTTCTTTGGGTACATTGACATTTGGGGATATAAGGAGAAGTATCATCTTACTGTAGGAAGTTCTAACACTGTTTTCTAGGTAGAATTGTACAGACTGGTTGTTGTTTCAACCAAGTAGACGTGCCAATTCCTCCCTGTTCACCTCTCATGGAAAACTGAAGGGCGCCTGGTTGGCTCAATCGGTTGAGTATTTGCCTTCAGCTCAGGTCATGATCCCAGGGTCCTGGGATTGAGTCCTGCATAGGCCTCCCTGCTCAGCAGGGATCTACTTCTCCTTCTTCCTCTGCCTGCTGCTCCCCTTGCTGTGCTCTCTCTCTGTCAAATAAATAAATCTTTAAAAAAAAAAAAAAAAGGTGTGCCTGGGTGGCTCAGTTGGTTAAACCACTGCCTTCGGCTCAGGTCATGATCCCGGAGTCCCAGGATCAAGTCCCACATCAGGCTCCCAGCTCTGCAGGGAGTCTGCTTCTCCCTCTGACCTTCCCCCCTCTCGTGCTCTCTCTCACTCTCTCTCTCTCAAATAAATAAATAAAATATTTTTTTAAAAAACTGAAATTCCCCTGGGTGGGTATTAAGGAAAATATCCTATCTCTACTCCTTATACTAATTCTGCTGTAAACAATTTTATTTTTAATTTTTAATTAGAAATATATTGTTAAACCACCAAATACTACAAGAAAAACTATCCAGTTCTACCAGTTGGAAAACAGATAAAAGAAGTGTAAGTCAGGTCATGGGGATCTAATGTACAGCTTGGTGACTATAGATAGTAATTTCATGTTATATATTTGAAAGTTGCTAAGTGAACAGATTTTAAAAGTTCTTACCACCAGAAAAAAAAACTTGTAACTTTTTATGGTGATGGATGTTAACAAGAATTATTGTGATGATCACACTGTAATATATACAAATACTAAATCATTATGTTGTACATAATGAAATTATACATATATTGTACATATAAAAATGTTTATATGTCAAATATATATGAATTTTTTAAAAAATGAGAGTCCCTCTACCTCTTACCAATCTCATCCCTCCCCATAAAGGTGAATACTGTTTACTATTTACCTTTTTCTCAAAGGTTATCTTTCTCAATTTTTTCCTACTTTCAACAGACATACCTAAATCTGGGAGATATATATGTATTAATAGTTTCTTTATGCCCTTGTGGTTTACCCTCCAGTTGGGATTTATGATGCATGACCATGATGAGCATTCTTCAGTCTTAAGCACCAATATTCATGAAATTATTTCATGCCCCTCTTTCCTAAGGACCAAGGGTCAAACTCAGAAAAGTAAAATCCGTCTTGGAAAACATGGGGATTAAACTCAAGGAGGATGACCTTGAGGAAATAATGACCCAAGTACCAACTGATGGTAAGTGTTAAGGCATCATTATGCTCTTATCTATGTTTATTATATTCTTTTTTAAAAAAAGATTTTATTTATTTATTTGACAAAGAGAGACACAGCAAGAGAGAGACAGAGCACATAAGCAGGGAGAGTGGCAGAGGGAGAAGCAGGCTTCCCATCAAGCAGGGAGCCTGACGTGGGGCTCAATCCCAGGACCCTGGGATTAGGACCTGAGCCGAAAGCAGCTGCTTAACAACTGAGCCACCCAGGCGCCCCTATGCTCATTATATTCTTACCTATTTATTTATTTGAGAGAGAGCACACATGAGCACAAGCAGGGTGAAGGGCAGAGAGAGAGGGAGAAGCAGGCCTCCTGCTGAGCAAGGAGCCCGATGTAGAATTCTATCCCAGGACCCTGGAACCATGACCTGAGCTGAAGGCAGATGCTTAACCAATTGAGCCATCCTGCATATAACTTTTTTTTTATTTTATATATATATTTTTTTATTTCATTTCTTTTCAGCGTAACAGAATTCATAGTTTTACACCACACCCAGTGCTCCATGCAATGCGTGCCTTCCATAATACCTACCACCTGGCTCCCCCAACCTCCCATCCCCGCCCCTTCAAAACCCTCAGGTTGTTTTTCAGAGTCCATAGTCTCTCATGGTTCATCTCCCCCTCCAATTTCCCTCAACTCCCTTCTCCTCTCCATCTTCCCACGTCCTCCAGTTATTTGTTATGCTCCGCAAATAACTTTTGACTCCCCCAAAACTTAACTACTAATAGCCTACTATTGACCAAAAGCCTTACCAGTAATGTAAGTCAATCAACACGTATTTTATATGTTATATGTATTATATACTGTATTCTTACAATAAAGTAAGCTAGAGAAAAGAAAAAGGAAGAAAAAATACTTTTACAAAACTGTACTGTATTTATCAAAAAAGCACACATAATAGTGTTCCCCCATAGTTCAAACCCATGTCATTCAAGGGTCAGCTGTATTTTTTTCCCATTCAAGCTCAATGACTCCCTGAGCTCCATTAGAGCTCATTAGAGAGTCCATAGACCCCAGGTTAAGAAATACTGATTAAATCCTGATTAATTCCTGATATAAGTCACCCATCCAACAAAATGGCCTCCTGTTCCTTGACCTCTCTAATTTCAATCATCTTTTACTCCCATCCCTTTAATTGCTCTTCACATGGTGATGACCTAGACGTTGTCCTCACCTAATACTTTATCACCCCCAAAATCTCTGTTTCATCTGCACACTCTCTGACCTTTATCATTCCAGTTTATTTACTTGCAGATATTCCTGCCATAACACAATACAGGAATGCCTGAAAAACCTCCCTTTCTAGAAAATTAAAATTGCCCACTAAAGTGAGCCTATGGGGAAAATTGGAGAAGCCCATTCAAAATATGTGCCACCTTGTGACCAGAACAAAAGCAGCAACTGATACTGTGTGAAGAAGCTTAGATGTCACGGGCAGATAGCTCAGAGTAGCTGGAGACTATTTTTTAAAAATGTACATACACACCCATAAGGAAAGAGTTGAAAAGCTGGCTTGCAGCTCTGAGATCGCGCAGATGGAAGCAGAACCCTGAGCCACTGAACCTGGTTCCCCTTCCTCTATTACAGGCAGATATTTTTTTTATAATTTTATTAAAATAGAACTGAAAAGGCCCCTGCCATAACCAACCCAGAATTTTTTCTTTTCCTTATGACATTCATAATTTTAATTCTTCCACTTAGAAAACAGGTGTGTGAACCAACTCACCATCCAGATTGCTGGGACATTATTCCATCCCTCAACTGAATGTGATGAACTCGAGTCGCCGAGCAGGCGCCAGAGCCCAGCGGAGGGCAGAACTCCCACTCTAGCTCCCCGCTGCCCTGTGGCCATCTCTGCCCCCGCGGTGGGCAGGCCCTTCCGCTTGTGCCCTGGATCTCGTTTCCCCTTGCCTCCTCAAAGACTGGACTGCTGCAGTTTCCCCTTCTCTCCTGCGTCCTCAGTTTCTCCCTCTCTGCTCTCTCTCTCTCTGTAGATGCCACTGCCCTTCAGATCATCCTTTCCTCTTCCCCTGGTCCCGTGCTGCTACCACTCCACCTCTTAGCTCTCTTCACAGCAGAACCTCTCAGAATGTTATCATTGCTTCACGTTGTGTGGTGACTGATCGTGGCCACCCTTGCGGTGAATGCACCATAATGTACCAAGTTGTCGAATGGCCATGCTGTTCGCCTGAAGCTAATGCAACACTGAGTGCCAGCTGTGGTTCAAAAAAAGAAATCCCAAATTTACGGCTCCTTTTTGTCTCCACTTCCTCACTCCCATTCCACCCTTCTTCAGTCCTCTTCCTAGGAAACTGCCTCCAGCCTCACCGGCTCAGATACCTTCTTGAAGCTGACCAAAGCAAATGTGTATCTCCCACTCAACCTCCCTAAGTCAGGAATGGTATCTCAAACTAGCTATTTGATATCTCCAGGTGGATATCCAAAAGGCATCACGAGTTTAATGGATTAGTAATTAATCCCCCTAAAAAGTATTAAGCCCTCCCCCTCTCAGTCATGGCATCCCATCTACCCTGCTGCGTGAGAAGGCGGCGGGAGAGGAGAGATGAATAGTTTTCTTCCTTGATTTCTCCTTACCCTTATATCCCACATTTAAATCTAGGCTCTACCTGAAAAATATGTCCCAAATCCATTTATCTGCATCCCTACTGCTGCAGCCAAAGCCCAAGAGAAAAGCATCTCTTTCCTGGGCCACTGAAACCATCTCCTGTCTAGTCCCCGTTCCTCCAGTTTCCCCGTCCTGCACACATCAGCCAGAGTGAGCTTCTGAAAGCTGACGTCAGGTTCAATTACTCCCCTTCTTCACGGCCTCCAAGGACATTCTACTGCAACAGAATAAAACCCCAACTTTATCATCAGGGCCAACAGTTACCTTCATGATTTGGCCCCTGTCGCCCCAGCCTTTTCTCTGCCCCTCAGTTACAACAAAAAGCAGCAACTGATACTGGGTGAGGAAGCTTAGACAGCCCAGGTAAATAGCTCAGTTTCATCCCCATCTTAGGGCTGCCACACGTACTGTTTTTTCCTCTCCTAATTCTTTCCATGACCATCCTCCTCTCATCATTCAGGCCTCAACCCAAATAGGCTCTCCTCGGAGAGGTCTTCCCTGATTTCCCTGTCTAATGCATCCTACCATTGCTCTTTATTATGTAACCCTATTTTATTTTGATAACGTCTTAACAGTAGTACCTCAAATGATCCTTTTTGTTTTGTTTACATGCTGTCTGTTTCCTTCTACTAGATTTCCACTCCTTGACAGCAAGAACTCTGGCAGCTGGTTTACTTCTGTATCCCCAAAGCCTAGCAAGGTGCCTGGCATATAGAAGCTACCCCCTAAATATTTGTTGATTAACTGACTACATTAAAAAAATACTCGGGGTCAGGTTCATTTGTCCTGTCTCCCTATACTTAACTGTAATAAATCACTTCTTAATTTAATCTAAAGCAAAAAAAGGGAGATATAAGGATGATTTGTTACAGATTGAAAACTTTCTTCATTTCTAAGATAGCACTATTATCTCTGAGAAGTTCGTAACATTCTAAGAAAAATTTGGGGAGAAACTGCTGAATACTTCTGGTCTTCATAGTTTCAGGGTCTCAGTAACACCAGTTTATCTGATTCTGAAGTTTATTTCCCTTGCCTTACAGGTGATAGAACAGTTGGTCTGAATGATGTGATGGATGCTATCAGTGGGTTCAGGGGTAAGTTGCAAGCTATGATTAAATGATACTATAAATAACATCTTAATATTTTGCAATATTATATTGCAAACACAATATTTTGGTGGAGAAAAATATTTCCCCTTCATATATATTTAAATTCTTTCATATATGTTCCATTTTTATGGATGCTTCTGAACTTGGGTAAACAGTAATTAATGTGTTAATATATCAGTACCCATGACATTCTCTGAAACTTTACCCAAAAAAGTTTTTCAACATAGGGCTAGGTATTAAGAGTCAAAGAACTATTTCTTTTCCCGCACGAACCTCACTCCCAGGAATTTATCCTCTGGAAATAGTTAAACTGAATAAAAAGGGGAAAAAACCTCTGCTTAAAGCCCTTCAGAGAAACTTGAAACAGCCTAGATATCTAACAGTACAGGAATTAGTATGTACGCCATGGCCTGTTAGGCTAATGGAGTATCATATGTTGAAATGTCAACTGTAAAGTTTATGTGGTACTTTGGAAATATGTTAATGATGTAATATCAGGTTGGAAAAGCAAAATACAGAATTGTGTGTATATTAGATTTCCACACAATGAAAGTACAGCCTTATTGTCAAAGACCAGAAATGGAATATGAAAAACTACAATGGTTTTTGTGGTAGAGTAGTAGAATTGTATTTTCCCCCTTTATTAATCTTTAATGTTATGTTGTTTTTATGATGAATGAGAGAAAATTACTTCTGTGTTGAGATGAATAAAAATCTTGAATGCATAATGATCAGAGAAGCAAACTCGAAACAAATATTTTTAAATGAAAATAAAATTTTAAAAGCTGGTCTATAGAGGGGGGCCTGGGTGGCTCAGTGGGTTAAAGCATCTGCCTTCGGCTCAGGTCATGATCCCAGGATCCTGGGATCGAGCCCCACATCGGGTTCTCTGCTCAGCAGGGAGCATGCTTCCCTTCCTCTCTCTCTCTCTGCCTGCCTCTCTATCTATTTGTAATCTGTCTGTCAAATAAATAAATAAAATCTTAGAAAAAAAAACTGGTCTATAGAAAAAACCCTGAATTTTTCAAGTAGAGTAGGAGGAAGAATAAAAATAAAACCAAATCGGAATGGCATTAAAAGTATAGATTGCTCTAGGTAGTATAGACATTTTAACAATGTTTATTCTTCCAATCCAAGAACATGGAATGGTCTTCCATCTTTTTACGTCTTCTTCGATTTCTTTCATGAGTATTCTGTAGTTCCTCGAGTACAGATCCTTTACCTCTTTGTTTAGGTTTATTCCCAAGTATCTTATGGTTCTTGGTGCTATAGTAAATGGAATCGATTCTCTAATTTCCCTTTCTGTATTTTCATTGTTAATGTATAAGAAAGCCACTGACTTCTGTACATTGACTTTGTATCCTGCCATGTTACTGAATTGCTGTATGAGTTCTAGTAGTTTGGGGGTGGAGTCTTTTGGGTTTTCTATATAAAGTATCATGT
>PISX010019661.1:0-31010 GCA_004024625.1 Mellivora capensis
AAAAAAAAAAAAGAAGAACCCTCCCACGTTGAATCACAGATAAGATTGTACAACCATTTGTATATGACAGAATTATGATGCATAACTTCCAAAGCTGGATCATAAAGGCTTTTTGTGTTGTCTCTTGGATTGCTTGCTCAGAAAAAACTCAGGGAAAAGCACATAATATTGATATCCAGATGATGATGATAGATGAAAATATTTATAATTTCCCTTTCTAAAAATGATGGATCCATATATACAAAGGTTTCTTTAATTTCTGAATGAGTTAATGGTGTACATACTGTGTTCTGAGATAGAACTTTGCTCCACATCGGAAAGGATGTGACCATTGCCCTAACCTCCCATAAAGGGATCTACTGGACTCTGTAGATCAGCCTAGGTCAAAACTGGGACAGCTACCAAAGGTACACTGAAGAGAAGTTTCCCACTGGCGTGGGAAACTGGTTCGTCAAGAGTCATTCTCACGGGCAGTGATTATTTATGGCCAACTTTTCTTTAAATGTCTGGGGCTCCAGTTCTGGAAGTGAAAATACATCCATCTTTTAAAATTTTTTTAAAGTTTTTATTTATTTATTGAGAGAGAAAGTGTGAGAGAGAGAGCGAGCACACACGCAGAGAGGGAGGGAGAGGGAGAAGCAGACTCCCTTGCTAAGCAGGGAACTCAATGCGGGACTCAATCCCAGGACCCTGGGATCATGACCTGAGCTGAAGACAGATGCTTAACCAACTGAGCCCAGGTGGCCCCAAAATATGTCTATCTTACAAGTGGAAAAATCTGAGCCAAATGGAAGGGTATCTTCCTTTCCCACGGCTGAATAATACTCCATTATGAATATGTACCACATCTTTTTTATCCATTCTCTCATTGATGGGCATTTGGATTGTTTCCATATCTTGCCTATTATGAATAATGTTGTGATAAACATGCGAATGTATCTTGTCAAAATTCTATTTTATTTCCTTTGGGTATATACACAGCAATGGAATTGCTAGATTGTATGGTAGGTTTATTTTTAATTTTTTAGGAACCTCCATATTGTTTTCCATAGTGGTTCCAATTTACATCGCTACCAACAATATATAAGGGATCCCTTTTACACCACATCTTCTCCAGCACCTGTTGTTGTTTGGCTTGATGATAGATATTCTAACAGGTATGAGGTGATATATCATTATGGTTTTGATTTGTATTTCCCCAATAATTAGTGATGTTGAGTATTTTTCATGTGTCTGTTGGCCATTTTGATGTTCTCTTTGGAGAAATGTCTTCTGCCCCTCTTTTAATTCAGTTGTTTGGGGTTTTTATTGTTGGTATTGTTGTTATTGAGTTGACTGAGATCTTTGTGTATTTTGAATATTAACCCCTTATCCAATACATGGTTTGTAAGAATTTTCTCCCATCCTGTAGATTGTCTGTGACAGAATAATTAAAACAAAATCTTATCTGAATGATTGGTTTATGGGTGAGCAAAAAGGAATGTTGGAAACTAGTTATTTAGGTAATAGAGAGTCATCATTTTATGGTGAACAGAGATGAAGCATTTTCAATTACTTTTTACTGATACATAGCAAATAATAAACAAAATTTTGTTTAGTATTTATTCTTTAAAAAAATTAAAGCTTAATATAGGCTCATTAAAATGATTTTTAATAGTATTTAGTTTTAGAATATTAATTTTGAGATATGGTAAGGTTCTTTGATGAAAAACTCAATAATGACAAATTTGTGATACTTAAGGTATGAAAAAGGGAAACAGGTTTCAGAATTACGTTGAAACAAAAATTTTTGTTGATTAAATAGCTTTATAACTTAATGTTTTATTTTACAGCTATGATTAACAAATATTTTTAAACAAATATAAATTACTTGTGTTTTTATTATGCAGTTTGTTTGCCAAAGTAGAAAATAGATAACATACAAGTATATCAAATAATAATCTATAAAACTAGTTAGTTAAAAAAAACTTACAACATTTGGCATATAAGTTCCCAATGAATGTCTGTAGGGGGTTTTGTATTTTTTTCATACATTATATCTATTTTGTCTTAAATCCTTTTGTCTTGGCACCTGTTTTTCTTGTTAAACTTTGTAGTGAGAATGGTATCTCAGGTCATAAGATAATTTGGAGAAATCACTAGTCATCTAGAACAAAAATGTTTTTGAAACAAATACATTTTTGAGGTGGACTTATGATAAATATAAATAGCAATTATCTGAGAAATAATTATAGTAAATACATCATCACTTCCATGCTGCTGCCTCCATTCTGCAGTGAAAATCGTGTGGAACATTAGGAAATCAGTCATAATGAAATAAAGTTGGTTTCAGTCTCCAAAAGCCATGTGATCCTGCACCACAAAATAACACACTCATTATATACAAATAATCCAGATAAATGAGTCATTTGGGAATGCCAAAATTGGATTCTGTATGGTGATATGGGCAACAGAAAAAGCATTTGGAAAAATGAGCTAATCAGACTACAAGAAATCTTGTTGTCTGGCCACAATCCTTCTCTTATTTCTCAGAGAATCAGGACTAAATATTATTAAGAATTCCTAATAGCCTCTGGATCTGCTTTTTGGAATATGGATAATTAGATTATCCATGAATTATCACAAATAAATCTTACCTTATAAATTCAATTAAAACTGACAGATAAGTATAAGTGTAGCCCCTAGATTATAATTATAGAAATAGAGCATAATTTTATTTGTTCTAAGACCTGATCATTTATATGCCTCATGAAGAGATTGTGAAGTTTGGGACGATATCCTTTAGGTTTCAGATGTTTCTCAATTAAAAAACTATTTTCATGAGTTTTGTAAAATATTCTTTAAACCAATACCAATCCCTTAAATATCTTGCATTATTAATAAAGTGTGTTTGTGTACTTGCGTTTGCATGCACAGGCCAGGAAAGGATGAGTACCATGATAAAAGTAAAGCATTTATCCTCCTACCAAAATTATAGTCTAGAGATATTTTAATTCTTTTAATCCTGTAAATCCAACTTTGACTCTGTTCATTGTTCCTAACATACCCATGTTTATAAATCTCCATTTCATAGTCCAAATAAATGTTACCCTTAAACTCCAAGGAAAAAGTGAGTTTGTATGTTTCTTATATTGAAGGATGTATTTTTAAACTATAATATTTAAATTATAATGATAATGATAATAAAACAGAAATCATTTATGTGGGCAGCTCACATCCAGTCAGTATATCCAAAAGAATTGAGGGATGGAGTAAATACTGAGTGCCCGAGGATAAGGACTGAGATGACCTGTGATCAGGTAGTATTAACCTACACTATTCAATCAGTAAACATACATAGTCCGTCCAATTATTCTGAAAATAACCTTAAAGATTACATATTATTCGAACCCTGCTGGTTGGCAAGAGTTGGAATAGAGTCCAACGAAAAAGATTTGTCTCTGATCTTTTACCACTGGGTAGCTAAAACTTGGTAAGAACTGAGGTCTCCTATCCTCTATTTCAGTTTTCATTCCAGTTATATCATTTAGCTTAAAAATACTGATTAAAATTAGCTACACTCATAAAAATTTTGACTTTTTCTTCATTTATAGCCACAAAGTCTTTCCACGGTATATAGCCATCTTTGTACTTATTTATATTGCAATCAAGATTTTCTAATTGACTTAGACAATCAATAATAGTGACAGAATTGCAAAAGTAAAGATTGATAGAGACAGCCATTTCAGTGGTATCACATAAACACAGCCTGGGTGTTCTGAAATATTTACTGGGTCAGAGAAGTTCTGTAATTAAGAAAGTTCATTAAACACTACATTTTTCTTCCTTAGAGTTATATGCTTCCCTTGTAAACATTACTGACTTATTCTATGGTGGTAATGAACAAGCCAATTCAAGCAACATTCTCAGATAGAAGATATGAAAACCTAGGTTGAGCTAACCAGAAAAAATAAATTTATAATGAAAAAAAATGCAGTTACGTGTTAGGAAAGATGGATGAGATGTATTTTATCCCATTCTTTTTTTTAATATTTTATTTATTTATTTGGCAGAGAAAGATCACAGGTAGGCAGAGAGGCAGGCAGAGAGAGGGTGAGAAGCAGGCTCCCTGCTGAGCAAAGAGTCCAATGTGGGGCTCGATCCCAGGACCCCAAGATCATGACCTGAGCTGAAGGAAGTGGCTTAACCCACTGAGCCACCCAGGCGCCCCATATCCCATTCTTTTAAGTACATTAAAAACGTGAAATATGTAAAACAAGTACAAGATGACTGCAAAAGGTAGGCAAAAGAAGACCAACTGGCTAGGAACCTAAGGATCTGAAGAACAACATGGCTCTGCATCCCCTAGGTTTTCCTTTTCTCTCATGAATTATGCCAGACAGAGAAGATGGCAACTCAGAAATACCCATAGGCATAGACAAAAAGCAAAACAAAACAAAAAAATGAAACAAAACCCTGCCAGAAAAAGCCTGATTTCTCTAGCCAAAGTACCAGAAAAAGGCCAGCCTAGCAAGAAGAAAGCTTTTAGACAATAATTGCTCTAGTCCTGCCAAATATCACTGAAAAACTGCATCCCTATACCACCTTTGCCAGCAAAGGTCCATGAAGAGCATAGCCTAGCCTCCCAGGCTGCAACAAAACTTATCAAATTTTCTTTCTTACAAGGGTAGGTAGAGATAAAGGGGTTGGGAGTTGAGAGAAGGGGTGATATTTAAAAAGTTTGAGTTGACTGATGGCAGCTACACTTGTGCTGAACACGGCATAAGGTATAGAGCTGTGGAATCTGCATGTTGTATACCTAGACCTAATGTCACATTGTGTGTAAACTACACTTCATTAACTAAATAGACAGATATGTATATAAATACATACATAAACAAGCAAGTAAATACATAAAATAAAATAATAAAATAAATGGTTGAGTTGGGTAGGATTTTCTTCCCCACCAAGCAGTAAGGACATACCCCTGTCCGTCCCTGCTATGATAGTGTCAAAGGAGAAACTCTCCCCACATCCCCCATTGCGATTCAACCTATTACTAGAAGTCCTAGCTATCACAATAGGCTAAAACAATAAATAAAGAACTAAATAAAGAAGTAAATAAGTAAAAAAAATACACAGAATGGGAGAAAAAAATAAAACTGGAAATTGTTCCTATTTGTAGATGAAATAATGGTTTATGTAGAAAAATCCCAAGAAATATGAAAAATTAACTTCTTAGAGTAAATGAGTTCAGTAATAAGATACAAGGTCAAAACAAAAACTAATTGTATTTCTATATATTCAAGATGATTATATGAAAACAAAAATGAAATATGCAATGCAACTTATAAGCATTCAAAATATAAGTAAAATATTTAGGTATAAATCTAACAAAAAAGGACTTATATGTTGAAAATGATACAGTGTTGTTGAAAGAAATCAAAGAAGTTTTAAGGAAATGGAGTGTTATGCCTATCTTATGGATTGGAAGTCTTAATATAGTAAAGGAGTCAATTTTCCCCAAACTGATGTACAGTTTTAACAAAAGTCCAATAAAAACCAAAAATATTTTTGTAGATATACAAATTAATGTAGATTATTCCAAAATGTGTATCAAGAGGCCAAATGTATATCAAGAACTAGCATAAATAAAAGAATTTTGATAAACAAGAATAAAGTGGGAAGAACCACTCTTATAAGCTATAATGAAGACTTTTACAGCTATAATGATCAAGAATGGTTAAGGGATAAACACACAGATCAATGGAACAGAATAAAGAACCCAGAAAATAGCCCCACACAACTGACTTTTGAGAAACGTGCAAAAAGAATTCAGTGCTTTTCAAAAATTATTGGTGTGATTGAATTGGAATAATTCAATAGGAATAACTGAACATTCATAAGCAAAATTAAAAAAAATCTTGGCCTAAACATTATACCTTGTGTAAAATTTGACTCTAAGTGAATCATAAATTTAGATGAAAAACTATGAAACTTTTAGAAGAAAACATAGAAAGAAACCTTCAGGACCTAGTGCTTGGTGAATGTTCTTAGATATAATACCAAAAACAGAATCCATAAAATAATTTTAAAAAATGGACAAACTAAACTTCATTAAAACTAAAAATTTTGCTTTGTGTAAAACTGTAAAAGGATGAAATGAAAAGCAAAGTCTAAAAGAAAATATTCTCAAACCACATATCTGTAAAAGGACTCATACCTAGAATATATTTAAGAAAAGCATTCAGACCTAGTAAGAAAAATAAATGGTTTGTTAGAAAATGGGCAATGAGGGGCTGAGTCAGTTAAGCATGTGACTTCAGCTCAGTCATGATCTCTGGGTTTTTGGATTGAGCCGGTCAGTCTCCCACTCAGCAGAGGTTGTGCTTCCCCACATCCCCTCCCCCATCCCTTCCCTTACCTCTCCCCCTACTGGTGCACTCTCTCTCTGAAATAAAGAAATAAATCTTAAAAAAAAAAAAAAGAAAAGAAAATGGGAAAATGACATGAAGAGGTATTTCACTGGTCAAGGGTGGTGAATAAGGACATGACAAGATATCCAACATTATTTGTTATTAGGAAAATGTAAATTAAAACTACAATGAATGAAATACAAAATGAAAATCACAGTGAATGAGATATTTGTATTTGATATCACTACAAATTAGGAAAGCTAGGGGCGCCTGGATGGCTCAGTGGGTTAAAGCCTCTGCCTTCTGCTCGGGTCATGGTCCTAGGGTCCTGGGATCGAGCCCCGCATAGGGTTCTCTGCTCAGTGGGGAGCGTGCTTCCTCCTCTCTCTCTCTGCCTGCCTCTCTGCCTACTGGTAATCTCTGTCTGTCAAATAAATAAATAAAATCTTAAAAAAAAAAGGAAAGCTAAAATAAAAACTAATGACAATAAGAAAATGCTGTGAGGAAGTGGAGAAACCAGATCTGTCATACACTGACTGCTACTGGAATATAAAATGGTATCACCACTCTGCGTTAGGTTGCAAGTTTCTTTGCAAAAAACTAAGCAGACATTTACATGACCTCACAATTGTATTTCTGGGTCTTTATTCCAGAGAAATGAAAATAAGTGTGCCTAAAAATCTGGACATGATTTTTAATAGTAGCTTTACTTGTAATAGCACCAAACTGGCAACAAATAAAATATCTTAAGATAAGTGCATGATTACACAAAGTGTGGTACATCCATTCTGCAGACAACTCTGCAATAAAAGGAAGAAACTATTGATACAAGAAACAACTTGCATGGATCTCAGAGGCATTTTGCTGTATGAATAAAAGTCAGCTTCAAAAGGATGCATGCCCTATGATTCTTGTATGTAACAATCTCAAAATGATACAATAATAGCAATGGAGAACAAATTAGTGGTGATTCAAATCCTAGAGGTGACTGAGAGACTGGTGTTAAGGTAACAGACCACCTGAAAAATGTTATCTTAGTAAACCTGCTGGGCCAGAGAGTCCTATATATGTAAAGACAGTCTTTCTGAACAATGATTGTCATTCTGCTTCATTCATAGGATTCCACTGGCACTAACAGAAGTGGGTCTATTAAGTTCAAGGAAGGGATGCTTCAGCATTCTCATCTGCCCCAATTAAAATTGTTTTTTCTGCT
Source organism: Mellivora capensis (assembly GCA_004024625.1). NCBI lineage: Eukaryota > Metazoa > Chordata > Mammalia > Carnivora > Mustelidae > Mellivora > Mellivora capensis. The sequence continues at coordinate 7,609 of PISX010019661.1, forward strand.
ATTATAGTTTTGGTATGCAGTGAAGTTTTTAAAGGTCTATGATTAAAACAAACATAGACAATATCAGCAACCATAAAATAAAAGCTGTCTCCTATATCCTTCATTTAATATGATTTAAGAGAAAAACAAGCCTTTTTAATGCTATGTATTTGATTTAAGCAACAAGAGAATTTTTAACACTGACTTGAAATTTTGTCAGAATAGAATATGGGTCAATCAAAATTTGGTATATTAATAACTTTCTTACTTTAAACTGAGATGAGGAAGGCCTACGCATCAGCATTGCAATGAATTAGAAGTAAACCACTGTGGTTAATTTTATGTGTCAATTTGACAAGACTACAGTATCCAGATATTTGGTCAATTACTAGTCTTGATGTTGCTGTGAAGGAATTCTTTAGATGAGATTAAGATTAAAATCAATGGACTCAGAGTAAAGCAGATTACCTTCCATAATGTGGGTGGGCCTCATTCAATCAACTGAAGGCCTTAAGATAAAACTGACTTAGGTCTCTGGGGGAAGATTTCATCCTGCCTCTAGATTATCTCTCTTTTTTTTTTAATTTTAAGATTTTATTTATTTTTCAGAGAGAGAGAGAGAGACTACATACAAGCAGGGAGAGTGGCAGGCAGAGGGAGAAGCAGACTCCCCACTGAGCAAGGAGCCCCATGGAGGACTTGATTTAAAAACCCTGGAATCATGACCTCAGCCAAAGAGAGCTGCTCAACTGAATGAGCCACCCAGGCATCCCTAGACTATCTTTAGATACAGGCTGTGACATCAGATCTTCTCTAGGTCTGGAGCCTGCCTCCCTAACTCCAGACCTTGGATTTGCCAGTTTCATGATTGTATGAGCTAATTCCTTAAAATAAATCTGTGTGTGTGTGTGTGTGTGTGTGTGTAGGTGTGTGTTTCCCACAAACTTGCAGGCCAGCTTTATTCAAGCTGGGGGAAGTTTTCAGCACTAATGTGCAAGAATGTTCATATCATCATCGTCTGTATGAGATAGAATGCAAAATATAAATGTCTGTCAACAATATAATGGATTATAATGGATAAATATATAATTGTATATTTAAACTATGGAATGCTGCATATTCAAAAAAACTGAAGTGACAACAGCTGTACAATGGCATAGAGAAATTTTAAAATATGTTCAGCAAAAGAATCCAGACACAAAAAAGTCTATACTGTGTAATTACATATTGTATAATTGATACGACTTTGTAAGAGTACATAGAAAAGCAAGCCATTGTTCAGAAGAGATGTAAAACTTAGTGGTAAAATATTTTTTTAAAAGAACATGATAACCATGAAATAATTTTATTGGTTGCTTTTATCGTTTTTATGTTTTTAATATAAAACTAAGGAGTGAAAATATTTAAAAAATGAGGAAATGAAAACCATGAAAAAATTATAGTGTCACTTTTATGGGAGAAAATAGGGGTTGGGATTAAAAGTTGCTTCCAGAATGCTGCTAGGGGAGCTAGCAATTTTCTGTTTTTTAATCTGGGTAGAATTAAATGGAGGTTAACTCTAAATAATACTGCACTAAGATTCACCTTAATACTTATGTACTTTTCTGAAAATGTGTTGTTAACCATGTGCTGTTTGTTAGAAAAAAAAAGATACCATGTACATGGGTGGCTTTAATAAATTTGCAAAGGTATTTCATATAGTCCTTTAAAGTTATTCCACTTCAAACCTGGCTGGTTTTTTCTAATGTAAGGAAAAACAATCACTCCGCTTCACTATGAATATCATAGTTTACTAAAGAGCAATAAAAATCCCGATAGTTGCTAGAAGTGGTCATGGAATACAATGGCAAGAGCTCTCTTCTTTCTGCTTAGGAGATGTTTTAAAGCCATGATTTTATACCTCTGTAATGAAAACTACATTAGTAGTAAAAATTCATCCTATTTAAAATTGACTAATTCTAGTCAAGATGGTTTATAAATCTTTACAGTGAGGACCCTCCCCTTCTCTCTCTCTCTCTCTATATATATACAAAATATCTATCAATTAAGAAAAAAGCGATAAAGGGATAAAATAAGTCATTTAAGATTTGAAAGTATATAAGATAACAGACCTTACACTCTTCACAGCAATTAACTCAAAAAGGATCATAGACCTAAATGTAGAACACAAAGCTTGAAAATTCCTAGAGGACAATTTAGAAGAAAATCTAGATGACTTTGGGTATGGTGATGCCTTTTTTGATACAACACAAAACACAATCATTGAGAGAAATAATTGATAAGCTAGCTTCATTAAAATTAAAAACTTCTGCTCAATGAAAGACAATATCAAGAGAATTGGAAAACAAGCCACAGAATGAGAGAAAATAATTACAAAGGACATATCTGATAGAAGACTGTTATCCAAAATATGCAAAGAACTCTTAAAACTCAATGATAAGCAAACAGTCAACTTGTTTAAAAAAACGAGCCAAAGATCTTAATATACACCTCACTTAAAGATGTACAAATGGAAAATAAGCACATGAAAAGGTGCTTCACATCATTGGTAACCAGGGAATGTAATGAAAATGACATACCACTACACACCTCTTAGAACACTGAAAATAATAAATGCTAGTGAATCTGTGGAACAAGAGGAACCCCCATACGTTGCTGATGGGAATGTAAAAATGGTATAGCTCCTTTGGAAGACAGTTTGGTGATTTCTTTAAAAAGGTAAACAATACTCATTATATGATCCAACAATTCCACTCCTTGGTATTTACCTGAAATAGTTGAAAATTTATGTCCACACAAAAACCTGCATATGGGTGTTTATAATAGCTTTATTTATAACTGCCAAAACTTGTAAACAGTCAATGTTTACACTAAATAAACTGTGGCACATTTAGACAATGGGGCATTAGTCAGCACTAAAAATAAATGAGCTATTAATTTATAGAAAGATAAAGAGGAAATTAAAATGTTTTATCACTAAGTGTGAAAGAGCCAGTTTGGAAAGACAATATACTGTATGGTTGCAACTATATGACATTCTGGAAAAAGCAAAACTATGGAGACAAAAAGATTAGGAATGGCCAAAAGAGAGATGAATAGGCGAGAGCACAGAAGATTTTTGGAGTAGCGACAATACTCTGTATGATATCATAGTGATGGCTGCATGTTGTTATACATCTGTCCAAACCCATAGAATGTACAACATCAAGAGTGAATCCTTATTCTCTGTCAATGTAGGTTCATCCTTGGTTAAAAAAAATAAAAGTGGGGGCGGCTGGGTGGCTCAGTGGGTTAAGCCTCTGCCTTTGGCTCGGGTCATGATCTCAGGGTCCTGGGATCGAGCCCTACATCGGGCTTCCTGCTCGGCAGGGAGCTTGCTTCCCCCTCTCTTTCTTCCTGCCTCTCTGCCTACTTATGATCTCTCTCTCTCTCTCTGTCAAATAAATAAATAAAATATTTTTTTTAAAAAGTGCCTTTGTGGAGAATGATGCTGATAATGGAGGAGGGTACGTGTGTGGGGCAGAATGTATAAGGGAAATCTCTCTATCTCTCTCAGTTTTGTTGTGAAACTAAAACTGCCCCTGCCAAATAAAATCTTTATAAAATATATATATACAAGATATACTGTATATATTTTTGCAGAGATGGAACTTAATAGGAAATTTAAAAATAACATAATAAAATAGAATAGTAGTTTGAATGTGTACGATTTTACATTCCTGATAGTCCAATACAAAATATTAAAATTAACATTTAGATAGATGCACTTGAGGTCCCTAAGTTCTTTTGGAAGTGGGTGAGGAAAAATCTTAAATAAATAATGATAGAGGTATTTATTAGTTTTTTTCCAAAACTCACACAAATATATGATGATAAATAGTAAAGCTGTACTCATTATCTTACAAGTGCATAACAATTTCAATACTTTGAAAATAATTTCCACCTACATTTATCATAAGACTTCACTTTCTGGTTTAAGTTCTTAGGTGAACTTTCTAGGGCCATTCCGTAGGAATGGTTTGAAGAGCTTTGAAGTAGCATAGGTATTTTTGCACCCCTACTCAACCTCACTTTTTATCTCTTTGGTCAACATCTACATTTAATAGATAAAGTGATAAAAATGAGTAAGTGAATAAATTAATATATATTTTTTACATAGAGTTGACAATGAAATGACTTTGCTTCTCCTTTCCTTTATTCAATAGCCATTTCCTGACTGCATACTCTGTAGCTGTCACTATTTAAAGAATACAAAGATTTAAGTTAGTTCTTAGTATAATTGATATTTAATGAGTAGAGGCCTGGGATGCTGCTAAACATTTTCAAGTGCACAGGGCAATCCCCATAACAAATTACCTGTCCCAAAATGTCAAAAGTGTCTAGCTTGAGGAACTTTTCAGTAAAGGAATATTTTCCTGCCCCCAACAAAATTCTTGAGCTTTGTAATTCTCACAGTGCCCTGCAAATCATTACTTTAGATAGGTGAGTTTAAGTTGGCAAGGCGTTCCAAACTTAAACCAGATTAATTCAAATACAGAATCAATTATGGCCCATGCTAGAGAGCTATTATTCATATGTCCTGTTTATAAGGGCTACCTGACCAACTCTCAGCAATTACAAAGTGCTTTCATTAGCAGTTTCCATTAGGTCCTGGGACCTATCTTGCCTAAAATTTTTCATGCCTAGACAGTAATATGAAAGATGTATCTGGGTCTACTCACTCATCATCAGAAAACAAATGTGAATTCACATTCTAATTTTTTCCCTAATATGAATCTCATTTACATTGTAAAAATAAAGCTTATTAAACTATGAAAGCTTAAGAAACTTCCTTATAACTTTACCTTTCCAACACCTCTGAGGTCTCAGGGTATAAAAAACAGGGATGTAAACCAATCTAGATAATGACATAATCAGTTATCATACACATCAGTCTCCATCTTTCTCCTCCCAAAGGAACTCAAAGTAGTTGCACATTTCTTAGAATATTAGAAGTTGAGCTTTGAAAATAAAATAAGTATACATGATTCAAAAGGAAGTAGTAACTCATTCCAATGTCAGGTCTTATATACTCTGACCAAGAGAGTATCCTACATCCTACTATAACCACTCCAACCTTCCCCATCTAAGAAGTTCAAACAATGCTGTTACCTATTCTTAATACTTTAAAAATATTCTTCTAAGGAACCACATGCTATCTGAGCTGGGAGATTTCTTTCTTGCATTTAGTTATTTGTTTTTGTTCTGGTTTCCCTTAGAAGAAGCCAAGACTGCCAGAATTTAGGTCTCTGCTTGGAAGAAATGTAGGACCACAAAAGCAAATACTGGAAACCTTGTAAAAGCCTCTCAGAAAAATGCCCTTAGAAAGAATGAAGAGAAAAGAAAGTCATGGCGCTTTTAAAATCATATTCTTCCCTAGTCAGAAGGACAGCAAAAGTACACATAGCAATAGGGGCTGCCTGATGTACATGAAAATAATCTTTGCAATAGCCTATGCATCTATAAACTAGGTTTAGTTATTGCTTCCTTTGGATGGGTTTTGTGACACTTAAGTGATTTGTGATCAGTGAATGTAAGTTGAGATAAAAACTAGAAATAAAGAAAATAAACTCTTTGCCTTTAAACATAAGTGGTTCCAGTTTCCTTTTACAAGCCTGAAAGGTTGTTGTACATATTAAAACTGCTGCACAGCTCCATCCCTGGTCACAGAAATTCTCCCCCCACCCCAAGATGTCAGATCTCTGGCAAACAGCAGTTACAAAAGGATGCTTTTCATAGCTTGTACTAGAAAACGCTGGCATCCCATCTCCGCATAAAATAGCACTAAACTGAGTCACAATGCCGGAAGCTGTGCCTTCTGCTTCTCTTCAATGGGATCTAGATCATTTCTAGAGAAAATATTAAATAATACTGCATAGTTTTGCCCATGCATGTGACATGCTGATTCTTCTAATCTCCCGTTTGCCCTACATAATTTTAAGCTTTATCCATCAGTGTACCACGCGCGAGAGAAAAACCGCAGTTAACAAGATGACAGTGTTATCTAGATATTTGGCATCAATATTAGCAAGAGTCTGTCATTTGACAATTATTTCCCTAGCATACCAGACGGTAAAGAAAATGTTTTCATTCATCCGCAAATGACTAACATTTTATTGATGTCTCAAAATGCGGTTGAATACTATTGCACTTTCAATTTCTGAGCCGGGTTTGAGAGTTAAGCTTGAATACTAATAACATCAGTAACTCCTGCCGCAAGCGCTTGGTTAATTGCCTAGCACTGGAGTGTCAGTTCAGCGGGGAGGTGATGCTAGTTAGGGGCTCTTGGAGCAGTCAGTCTGGGTGGTCACAGGTGATGGGAACACTTCCCTTTCCCCATTTTCCCCATATATCCTCATGCACTGCGATAAAAATCACCCTGAGCACCGATACCGCGAAGCAAAACGACTCCCTGCCTGCCTCGTAAAGAGCTCAGTCTGGGGAGGCAGCCGGATGCTGACCCCTGCAGAGATTATTGCTTCTGTGCGCTTTGCCAAAGGATCCTGCTAGCATTATGGTAAACGAGTTAGAGATGTGCGGTTTTGCTTTATTTATTTCCTCCAAGGGAAGAAGGACTGGAGTCAAGGCGAAGAAAATCGTCAAAGACTGCTTAAGGGGGGTGAGGGAGGAGGTGGTGGTGGTAGTGAGCATATTTTTTAATTACTTGTTTCTCTCCACTTCCTCGCTCTGCTTCCCAAACTCTTCACTGAACAAGATTGATTGGCGTAACTGCTATTGACTCCAGCCTCGGTTCTCGCATTGATCTGCAAATGGCCCGGAATAGCTAAAGGGTCTTCAATCTGGAAACGAGTTTAAGGGAAGGAGTAGGAAAGGGTAGGGGGGCTGCCCCTCGCCCAGACAGCACCCGGCTCTGCCTTAGGCCAGGACAGCGGCTCCCAGCGGCGGGGCGAGCGCTGAAGAGGCTGCGGCTTGGGAAGCCGGGGGAGCGTCTCTGCGCCGCCGAGGAGGAAATCTGTCCAACCTGCTTTGGAGGCTGCTGAAACAATATAACCCTAGGACTCGTGAAACCCGAAAACTCAGGCCTGCCTAGGTTCGGGTGCGCGGACCATTATGCCTGATAGGCTCAAACGGGTTAACCTAACTCTTACATAACAGGACTGCCTAGCTCTACACAATTAAAACACTTGATTGCGGTCTCTCCCCGACTGCGTCCAGCCACGACCCGCCCGGTCCCTCCCACCGCGCCTGCGTGCCGCGCGCGCACGAGCCCGGGCACGCGCATACTACCCACTCACACACACACACACACACATCCACACACACCCTCTACTTCGACCATCCCTCACACACCTACGCACTATTTAGTGTCAGCACGCACAGGGCTGGGGGCCGGGTAGCGGGCGCCCTCCCATCCGTATTGACTGACCCAATAAACCCACCAGCTTCTTTACCGCAAGGCCTCGCGTGCACCGTGCCTTCAAAAAGCAGCACCCCCACCACCGTCCCTACCTATTTCCGAAAAGAGGTAAAGAGTGAACTAGTTGGCCGATTGTAGCCAACTTGTCGGCTGTAGCGAGGCCGCCCAAGAGAGACTGGAAAATATCAAATAAGCAACAAAATCTCACAGTCCCTGGCGTCATGATGGCGCCGACCACAACTCGGAGGACTTTAAAGTTACGGTGTCTCAAGAGGTAAAACGCTCCAGAGAGGGAAAGCAAAGCGCCCCTCGGGCTCTCCGCCTCAGCGCCGACACAGAGACTTTTCTAGCGATACATCACTCTAGTGCATATGACAAGAAGGGAAGCATTTTCTCTAAGACGCATCTCTCTTTTCCCCGCACTTTGCATAATTGTGATATACATCCTCTTCTGGATTCCACCCCCCCTCCGTTTTCTTTCTTTTCTTTCTTTTTTTTCCCCCTCCATTTCCCGCCCCCCCCCACCCCTGCATCCCCAGTCCCCGGGCGGGGTTGCTAAGGAAACGGCCGCTTGGCAACGCGCGCGAGCCCGGGGGCCTGCGGCCGCCGCTGCGCCCCGCGCTGCTGCTGCTGCTGCTGCTGAGATTGCAGCCGCCCGCCGCCGCCGCTCGCCCTGCCGCCGCCGCCGCCGCCGCCGCGCCTCCTCCCTCACTCGCCGGCGCGCTCGCCTCCTCGCTAGATGGTGTGCGAGCTGCCCGAGAATTAGACTCACTCCGGACTCGGCCAAACGCAACCGAGAGGAGGTGTAGTGTGGTGCCAGGGGGTGGGAGGGGAGGGAGGGAGGGAAAGCGAAGAGGAGGAGGAGGGGAGGAGGAAAAAAAAAGGGAGAGAGAGAGAAACAACAGCCACCAACTAGAAGGGAAAGAAAAAAAGAAAGAAAGAAAAGAACCCCCCCCCCCAAAAAAAAACCCACCAAAAAAAAAAAAAAAAAAAAAGGGGGAAAAAAGAAAAAAAAAGAAAAAAAAATCCTGTGGCGCGCCGCCTGGTTCCCGGGAAGACTCGCCAGCACCAGGGGGTGGGGGAGTGCGAGCTGAAAGCTGCTGGAGAGTGAGCAGCCCTAGCAGGGATGGACATGATGCTGTTGGTGCAGGGTGCTTGTTGCTCGAACCAGTGGCTGGCGGCGGTGCTCCTCAGCCTGTGCTGCCTGCTACCCTCCTGCCTCCCGGCTGGACAGAGTGTGGACTTCCCCTGGGCGGCCGTGGACAACATGATGGTCAGAAAAGGGGACACGGCGGTGCTTAGGTAGGAGGAACGGCGTGCTTTTCGTACTTGTCTCAGTCTTTCTTTCTGTCTCTCTTTCCACCCTTCTTGCCTTTTTTTTTAAACACTGAGTAATAATGCTGATGGTGATCACCATAAACACACTCATACACACACACACACACACACACACACACACACACACACACCTCAAGAAATCCAGGTGCTAGATCTGCCTGGGTCCTGGCCCCTTTACGCTGGGGCAGGTAGCAAGCTGGACGCGTGGTGCTAAAGCACTTTGCCGGAACGCCAAGTAGTCCGGGGATGAGTGAAGAGTGAGGTTTAGGAGGGGCAGGTGCCACTTTGAAACTCAATTCACAAGGTCTGTGTTTTACGGTCATGGGGTACTCTTGGAGAGTCTGACAAGTTTATCAGGCGTGTTTCTATTTTACTCTAGCCTAAGCAACTTTTTCAAACTGCTGGCTCCCTGCTCCCATTTATTTTCCCTTTCACTTGGACACTTAGGCTCAATTTCTCTGTCTTCAGCTTTCTTTCCTTCCACTGTTTGTTTCTTCCCCTCCTCTTTTCCCCCTCCTCATTTTCTTTTCCTGTTTTCCCAGTTCCTTCTTACTCTCCTTTTCCTCTATTGCCTGTTTTCATCCTTTTTGTTTTCTCTGTAATCTTTCCTGCCTTTTCTATTATTTTCTCCTGTTTATCTTCACCACTCTGATTTCTGATCCTGTTTACCCCCCCTTTCCTCCACTCGTCACCTCTCCCCATTCCTTCTTTCTCTTCCTCCTTCATGTCCCTGTTCTGTGATCTTGTCTTCCCTTTTTTGAGTCACATTTCCCAGCCCTCTCCCCATAACCTTTCCCATCACCGTCACACACACATGCATGTTCCCTCTGAACCCTTCCAATACCATTTTCTCACACTCAAAAATCTCTTTCCCTTCAACACACTCACTCCCATACTCTTTCACATCCTCACACACACTGGCACTTCCATGCTCTAACAACCACTTTCATATTCACATTCTCTTTCACTGTCTAAAAGGCACACACTCCTTCACTGTTCCACACACTGTCACTCACACATGTGTACACATGCCCCCCCACCTCTGTTTCTCTTGATCCCTTCTTCCTCCTCTCCTTCCTCCCTCCTTCATGTTCAGTTTTACTTCTTTTTCTTAGTCTCCCTTCCTCTCTTCTTTTCCCTAAGCTTGAGCACTGAAATGTTTTGTCCTTAGTGAGCATCCACAGCCTGATTTTACCCCTGAGCAACACTGTAGAGTGAGCTTCTGGAAATATGTTTTGTTTTGTTTTCTCTTGTGAAAATATGAATTGATGATCAGCAGTGCTTAGATCTAAACAAGGCTAAACACTCTTATTCCTTCATTTCCCATCTCCCTACCTTCTCCCCCTGACACCCCCAGCTGACGTACACTTCAAATCTCCCTGAAAGATCTCCTTTCTCTCCACTGGGTGGTAGTTGGCTTGTAAGTGTGGATGCACAAAATCAGTATACACGGCATGTCTAAGGTGACAGAGAGTGGGATAGGTTTCTGTTTGAGTTGTGCAACATTTCTTAAATTTAACGATCTGGGATCTGGGTGTGGAGTCCTAAGCATGTTTTACACCTTCTGAAACATGCTTAGGACTCCAAATTCACTTGGAATACTATTATAATTTCTGATATACACTAATGACTATTATGCTTTCATAATATGTTATCTATGATGCTGTAAATACAGAATGCCACTGAATGTATACAAAAGTAACATATAATCTGTTTTAACTTAGTAAATACCTTTTCGTTGCTGGTGAAAACTATGAACTCTATGTCACATAGAGGATATAAATAAAACCCCCATTTATGTTCTTTATATTAAGTTTGTTTTGGAAGTTTGAACAACAGTGGTGAGCTTGAAACACTACCTTGAGAGGCTGCAAACACAGATCATGGGAGCTGCAATCTATGTGTGTGTGGCAGCATATTGCTTATTTGTAATGAGCATGAACATTTTCAACCTAAAGGGTTTGTTACACTACTTGTCTTGGATGATATATCTTGGCATTTTGTTTCTAATGAATCTAATACCTGATATAGCTAATTAAAATATCTGAAACTACATTCTGCATCTAGGAGACCTAGGTTTAGTTCTCTCATTGGTTAGACTACTGAAGCTTCTCTAGCTAGTTGGGGCAGTATCCTTCCAGTGTTGTTGCTTTAGTGCAGTCCTTGTTTACTTGTGTACACTGTAACACAACCTTTGAGATGCTCTATCCTGACTTTTGTAATATCTTAATGAGGCAACTTTTGACTCTTAAACTTTTTAAATAGAATAAAATCTTTGTCTCTTTTATGTGATGTTTCTACCAATTACAGTGTTTATTTTTTCAATAACCACAATAGTTTCTTGTCATATGAAACAGAAGTCTGATCTACATTACTTTTTACCCAAAGTAATTCGCTTATAGTAATTCTATAATTCTCTAGGGAGTATCCCACTTTTTACCTTTTTACATTGTCCATAGGTTTTTTTAAAACTATTTTAATATATGTGTTTTTAAGAAATTCTCTCTCTGTTAAAAATTGTTCAATTCTATCAGTTATTTTTCTTGACTCTTCCTTCTGCATCTGGTATTTGCTCTGTTCGCACCAATACAGACAGAGCTTAAAGACTGTCAATTGAGTATGTAAGTCAGGTGTCACATTTTTCATCAAAAGTAACGTCACAGTTATATTTTATGTTTTTTACATTGGATATTTAGAATCATATTTGATGTTGCTCTCTAATTCATCAGGAAACAAAACAAAATTTGTCTTCAAACATACACCCCCTCCCATCAAAGTACAAAAATCTAGTGCTCAAGAGAACACTTTACTGAAATTACATGATATCATTTATTAAGCTTTACCCAATATGCTCTGTTTTTAATGTAACACAGTCCTCAAAGTGTCTCTAAGAAAGAACAAATAATGGCTTAACAGTTATCAAATAACTTTAAGAGCTAAAGGCCTGAAAGTGCAAACATGTCAGTCAGTGACTCTGTTGCTTGTGGTTGCATTAATGAAATAGAAGTGTAAAGGTCAAATGATACATTTCTATCTCCTAAATGCCAGAATGTCTGTTTTAGAGAAAAAAAAATCAGGAAAAACAAAACTTTCCTTAAGTGGCATTATAATACAACAGGGAAATCATTCTGTGATCTACTAACTATAACTATCATTTTACAAATCATCTTCTCTGTTTAGCTTAAATAGTGGACTTACAATGAAATTTCTTTTAATAACTACAGCATTCTTATCAATAATTTTACTTTTAAAGTTAGTGAAGCAATATATTAAGTGTCAAAATTTCCCTTACTCCTAATAATATTATTCATTGATAAATCTCTGAAGGATTCACTTGAGCTATTTGGACCTTCCTGATAGAGTTTTAATGATGCATCTATTCAATACAGAACCTTTGGTACTGCCTTTACTTAAACTTTGGATTTCAGTACATGCATGTATGTCTTAGAATACATTGTAATTTGCTATAAACACAAATTAATGTTTTCATTAACTTATTATTGACTTTAATTGCTCTACGTTTAATTCATATTAGTAGTTTATACCTAACAAAATTTGTTAATCTGCCTATGGAGAAATTAACTTTTTCTCCAATCTTCAAATTGCATTTTGTAGTACACGGGAGATAGGAGTTAGTGTTTTGTGGTGTGACATAGCAAAGATCAGAAGATGCTAGAACCACATTGGTTACATTTTAGGACCCTCTGTTTCTAGACCTGGAGAATCAGGGGAAACATAACAGGGCTCTGGATCAATATGTAAATTTTAGATGATTTTTAAAATATAGTTTTGCAGTCACTTTAATGTGAATCAGTTTTTTATTCTTACCATATGAACAAACAGAGTTATGTTAACATGTCTAAAATGTTTAATATTCTTTGGAAACAATACAAGGAACATCCTCATTTATATCCTCTTAGTGACTGAACATTTTTTTTTAACACATGTCATTTTTAAGCTAATTCTTTCAGTCTGTTTCTACTTCAGCTCTTACATATGATTTTTGTACATTTTAAGCCACCTTCCTGATATGAATTCAAAAAATCCTTTTCTCTACTTGTCTTGCTTTAATCAAAGAAAGGAAGAGATTCTTTTCTTAAATGTGATACCTTCTTTTACCTTAGCAAAGTTGAACACAACTTTGTCATTTTAATATAGTAGGTTTGAATGGAAGTTATACATGAAATCCCAATATAATATTGTAATAAGAGGGATGATTTTTGCTTACAACAGAGAACATAGAGCACATTTCCACAGAAGGTATTTTTATTGGAAGCCACAAAACTTTCTCAAGTAGATTTATAAGTGGATATGATGAGTATTTATCACTTTTCAGAACTATTTGTCCAAAACATTGGCATTTTGACTAGACTACATTAATTAGTTTTTTGAAATGCTTGCTATTGGTTACAAGAAAGTAAAGGATTTATTTATGAGACTGCAGAATTACCTATAGCAGTAGAAATCAATTGTGCTGTCCTTTTAGGTATCATCAGATTTTCTCACATTGTCTGTTGAGTCATTCTTACACATTGATGCAATACATATTTCAAATACATTGTTTAACTATATAAGCATTTTCAATTTAGAACATTAAAGCATTATTTAAAGACCTAAATGCTTATTTAGTAGTGTTGGACAAATATATTTAAAATTCTGAATTTTTTTCCCTTCTTCAAAAAAGGAAGGGAAATAGATTATCCTAGTGTGTCATTTTGGAAAAAATGTGTTCTAGAATACTGAATAAAATGCTATACCATTACCTGTAGTGATTTGCAATGCTGTTCAATTAGCATGACATATTACTTGGTATATCTGTTATGTTAAAGGACAGTGTAGTTATTTTAAAGTTTTCTAGATAAATTTATTTTGCCCAGCCTTTTTTTGTTTAGAAGAGTTGATAAACCTATGTGATTGTGTAAATCTTTGAACACATTCTTGTTAATGAAGTACTTATTTTCAATAGATTGGCTTTGTAATTGAACAGCTCCATGGAATAAGTTAATTCTGTAATACCTGACTTCTGAAGAACTTAGGGAAAGGTTCACACCTTGTTTGTGACAGTTCTGGACCTGATTGAACAGTCCAACTTTCATTCTGTACCCTGTGCTAGTGGAGATAGATGGCAGAGCTAATCCCTGATCCTGCATTTCCCAGGCAGCCATCATCATCTGTTTTCATGTTGTGCAGTTGCCCAATGGAGGGTAATTTTGGAAGAAGGGAAGATATATGAAGAGTCTACAGTGTTTCTCCCCTTCTTCATAGCTTTGGACAGTGTCCAGCAGTGTCTCCCATCTCCCAGTGGGACCTCCATTCTCCATCATCTACCAGATAACTGGCTCTTGGGCTTCTGTTTACGCTCTCATCTCTTTGTTCTTCTCTCCCAGGAATTAGTAGTGGCTTCCTGCTGTTTGAACTCGTGGGTTGTCTTACCATTATCTATACAGCTTCTCAGCTTTTCTACACACTTTGCAATCAATTTCTTTCATTACATTCCCTGTTTTAAATGTCCAGAATGTTTGAAGTTTTGCTGGTGGAAACTTAATTGATATATAGTGAAAGGTAATAATTTCAGTGATTTTAATTATACTTGATTAAATGACTGCTTTGCTCATGGCACCGTAAATGTTGCTTACCAGCACTGGGTATAATAGTTGTTGAGGGAGACATGCATAGAAGTTCAACCATAATGACATTGGGGCATATTACAAAGAAGAAAGATGGATTTATTTTCCTACACTCAGATTATAATGAGAATAATAAACCAAATGTGTAAATATTTAATTAAATATATGCTGATTAACAATATTTGAGGAAATAATGTTGCTAAGGGTGGGAAGATAAAGACATTGATTAATAAATATTGGCAAGACTCAGTAATTCCTATCTTTTTTTTTTTTTTAACTGAGCAAAGGTAAAGGAGGGCTAAATTGTTTGTGGATATGGGATCAAAATGCTGAGATAATTCCTACGGAATTGCCTATTGAAATCAATAGGAATTAAAGGCCTTTCTTTTATGTAGCTTAATACCTGAGGAACTAATCAAAATTTCCAGTTTCTTATGAAGTATACGGTCATAACAATGCCCATGATTCTGGTGTTTGACAACAGTACGAAATAGTCTCTCAAGCCATTTGAGTCTTTTGATTAGAAATCAAATCACTTGTATATTGTATTCAACATGACATAAATTAAGTCATTATAGACATCATGTAATGTACATAGAAGAGCTGAGGGAAGATTCATTAATAAGATTTTTTTGTTGTTGTTTTGTTTTTTTCCCCTTGTTAACTGAGTATTAGATCATTTGGCATCCTTCCTTTAACGTCTTCAAAATACTTTCTAAAGGTACTGTGTAGGTGTAGTCTACTTTTGGTGTATTTCTCCATGCTTTTGCAAGAAAGATGGTAATTTAAAAACCATCATTAATGAAGTGAACCTCTCTCAAGGATGTTCAAGAGAGGATTTCTGAATTGGGAGGGAAGTTGCACTTATTGATCTTTGCCATGCCATCCTTTTCAAAGGTTTGCTGATCCATTATAGATTGTCATAGACGCTTTCCATGTATAAGAGAAAATAAAATTTATTGCTCTTTCTTTCCTAGATGCATCGTATTACCTGCCTTTTTGCTTTTGTGGAGGGATTTTTAAATTGGGTCCATGCTCTCTTGTCAGGTATTTTATGTGTTTCAGATGAACCAGTGGAAACAAGAACTTCCCATCTCCTAGAGAGTAAAATTTAGGATTTTTGTACATGGTCATACTCATTATCAAATCGGGTTTTAATTAGTCCCCTGTATCTAAAAATGTAATATCATTTGAAAGATAGTGAAGAAATTTAATAATACCAAAAAGTTCTTTGGTGTTTTGTTAAAGTGTACTTTCTGTTCATTTTAATTGACAAACCAGCTGGGTGTGTAGGCACTATGACTCTTGTTCATCTCTTTCTAGGGCCTTCACACCAAACCTTACATATATCAGGCTAGCATCTACTATTTTTTAAATTAATGGCTCCATAGAAGGATAAGTGAGGAAATAAATGTGTTTGTGCTTTAGTTTATTAATTATTTCACATTTTAATAATTGTAGTATATTTAATACTGTGTTGGGTCTGCATATTTATAGTGATTAAGTATATTATATAAGTATAATCACTATATAAGTGTAAGTATATAAGTATATAGTGATTAAGTATATTGAATCCCTATAGATCACAAGTCTCTGTCTTAAGTGATTCCTGCAGAAATCCCAGTGGGTTAAGACAGATACATTGGAATCATTCAGTGTAAGACACAGCCTACTGGAGGGTCTTGAAGAAATGTACTGGATACTAAAGGTATTTTTTAAAATTAAATGTACTAAGTAGAGTAGAAGGTGCTATATGTAGTAAAGGTAAGTACTATTTGATAAAACTTCTACGTGTGTGTGTGTGTGCGTGTGCATGCATACACATGCTGTGTCAAGATTTTAGATGTTTTGTTTACTGAGGGTTTCAGCAGGGTAAGTTTGAAATGCAGTGGTATGGTTGTAAGATTTTAAGTTGTAGTTATAATTTTAAGAAGATCAAAGATTTTAAGTTATATAGTAAGGCTTTTGCCATTTGCAGTTCTAATTGAATAAGAGGAACAGCTCAAAATAGTAATATGTCTGTTGTGACCGCTAACATTTTTTGTTTCTGCCTGAACTCGTGAGCCTCTTCTTCCTTTTTCCTAAGATTGCAATTAAATCAAATCAATAAAGATACAGAGGTAGAGAGAAATGGCTATTTGCTATGGACAAATAATTCTCATTTGAAGAGTAACTATATGCCACAAACCCAAGCAGAACTTTTGTATCATTCCAGCCATCTCCCAGAGGTAGGTCAACAGTACTTTATAAACCACAGGGTATTGATACTAGCGGATAGAATTTTAATGTGGTATTTTGGGTTTGATTTATAATGTTGAAGAGGTTATCTATTAGCATAGTGGTTTCTAAGCCATATCAAGTTCTGAATCCTGACAGAGGACCTTTGATGCTCTTAAGCAACCAGTTGGCATGGGAATTGGTCTTTTAATCACTTTCTCTAGGAAAAGTGGAATATAGGAAAGGAGGAATTTGGCGGTGTTGCCAGCATTAAGTGTTGTTCTTTTGAACAGTAGCCAGTGCATTATACTTTCCAGATAGCTGATAATTTGTTCAATTTAAGGAAGATGTTTATAACCCTTTTTGGTCCAGAACTAAATTGTTCTTTCGTGAATTTTACTAAGTTGTTTGGACACAGGTCCAGTGCCCAAGCTGATGCTACAAGGTAGGGTTTCTTTAAAGCTATAGCTATTGCCATAAAGTAGTGAAAGTTTTTGGGTGATTTAAAAGGGCCATGGGAAAAATGTGTTCAGTTGTCTTCAGAAACCCCTTTCCCCTCATGCAACTGAATTAAATGTAGAGTTATTAAAAGGATTTAAGAGACATTGAGAAGAGAATTGCTGTAATCAGAAAGCAAGAGTTTTGTTTGTATATTCTCTACAATAACATTATATACTATTGTATCGAGATATTAAATGAATAAATCAAAGGAATCATAATGTTTTCTGAATCTTACAGATAACATATTTCTTACAGGAGAACATCTTTAGATATATTTGGTTTATAAGCAACCTGTTTTCGATTAATATCTTATAATTGGTCAGCGGGATTGATGGCATCTCTACTGCCTAACATTGCTCGACACAATTTTTAGTGCTCAAAATCTGAATGTTGTATGAAGGAATTGAAGGTGAGAAAGAAGAAGGGGCAAAGGGAGGAAAAGAGGGATGAAGGGGGGGAAGTGTGTTATGTGGTGGCTTCTGATCAAATTACTTAAATCTTCACATCACTGGGATGACAAAATTAAGCCCATAATTTGTACTATATTACAATAAAAATGAATTAATAATAAAATAATATTTGTATTTCAAAGAATATAATAAACTAGTTTACCATGAAAATGAATAAATTTCATTTCATATAATTCATTAAATAATTGGAATAATCCAAAATCTACACCTTTCCCATGATAAGTAATGTATGTTATACAAACTGAAGTTCTAAAATTATATTTTACATTCAAATATATGTCTTTCTTCCAAGTTACTAGTTCATTTATGTTTAAAAGATAGCTAGTAACTTTGGACTTTGGCAGTGGGGTCAAATTTTTTGGAGTATTTTCACAACAGGAAATTATATATAAATCTTTGAATAATTGCTCCCCTGTCTTATTGAGCGTATGTCACTGATCGATTTTTTCTCATACATCATTAATGTGAAATAACAGATATAGAAAGTTATTTTTGCTTATGTACAACGTTTATCTTCTTTTGTAATTGTTTAGTTGCATTGAAACCTGTCATGCTTTGACATGTTGAGAATGGGAGTGATGAGAATTTGAATTCCTACTTCTCTAATTACTAACTAGCTACATGACCTTGAACAAATACCTTATTCTCAATTAGTATGTTCCTAACAGAACTACATGGATTACATGAGATAATACATGTAAAATGTTACCACAGTATACTTACCACATAGTAAGCACTACATTTATATTAGCAAATAATTTTATGTTGCTTTTCTTCTTTTAATCTTAATCTGAAATTTATGGCAGTGTTTACTTACCGATATGATTTTTAAATCATTGCTTCAATTATTTGTGAACCAATCGTACAGTATCTGTTGAACGTATATTTTTGCTGTGATTTCATTAAAATAACATTTGTTAAATAGAACACCAGGTATCAGGTAGTGATCTGTGGTTGAACAACAACAACAACAACAAAAAAAAACAAGGAGAAACGGAAATAGAGGAGTTTGTTATTCACAGGTCCTGGAGGAGACACATGGCACACTCCAGGGGCCACATGGGAAGTCCAGGCAAAGAGATCAGCCACACCTGGAGTACCTGCCTTTATGAGGGTCAATGGGTGAAGTGTTTGGGGGTTCCTTGGTTCAGAGCCTATTGGTCAATTCTAACCAAAAAGAGCAGAGTTTTATCGTGGGCTCCCAGAAGGGGAAGATACACAAGGGGAAACAGGAAGAGAATGTTGCTCACAGGGACTGCTGGGTAAGTCATATCAGGAACTTGGATTTGCTTATGACTCTTCTGGAGATGCGCGAGTGAAGGGGCTAGTGTCAGTCAGTTCAAGATTCCTGAGTGCCACTTGGCCTCATGGAATGGATGTATAGGCAGGGATAGCCTGGAGTGGTTTAGCGAAACTCTTGACATTTTGTATTTTAGAGATTCTGTTTAAGGGACATACTTGTATTTTTGTTGTTGAGCCCCATAAGCAAATGCAGTAACTCAAATCTGGAAGTAGAAGCATACCAAAAGAGGCTTCCCAATTATCAGGGTGTAGACCCAAAGCACTCGATAGTCAGAGAAACCACAAATTTTATACTCAACAGACTGATGGTGATTTGACTCACTTAACGGAAGGAAGAGATCACTGCAATTGGGTGGTCACATGTGACGTTGAGAATAGAGGAAGAAATGATAAGAGACAGAAAGAAGAAATGAAAGGTTAGAAAGTACATGTGATGAGAGTGGAATAGTTAGAGGGTGAAGATTAACATCTGTGAAAGTTTAGGGAGAAGAGAAGTGATAACTGGTGACAACATTGAAATAGTCAATAGGAGAGTGAGAATTTAAAAAAAAAGCCAACTGTGTATTCTGGTTGGGGTAGCAAATAATTATTCAGGATTAGATATGCTCTTATGATTTTTTAGGTCATCTGTATGTATGCTGAAGTCATCACAGTTTAGAAGCAATCTGTATGGGCAAGAACTTTCCATATATATCACCATTTTATCCATGCACAATAAACTCAGGAGAAGCTCAGAAAATATGAATGCTTGCTTTAATTTCGCATATTTGCCAAATGCACAGCAGAATGATTTAGGTTCATAATCATGACGAAGCCATCATCATCATGATTCAGATTTAACTAACAGTCACTAAGTGTCTGTATGACGTACTTTCTCAACAATATGCAGTAAGTTACTGCTTTCCCAGTTTTATCGACAAGTAAATTCAGGCTTAGAAAAATGAGTTAATCTGCCCCAGGTAAAATGGGTAGCAGCTGAGCCAGAATTGAAATCTAGGTACTTTTATCCCAAGCCCCATGGCATTTCTTCTATCTTGTGTCTCTCCCTAAGAAAAAGATCAAAATGGTTGATAAATTTATTGCTTATTCAGTTACTAAAAATTTAAGCACTAGCTACATTTTACCTACTGTTAAGTCAGTAATGATTAAAAAAAATCAAGGTGTGTTATATGTTTGAGGAAAAATGTGAGATTATTTTAAATAAGATTAAATACATAGCATATATTACATAGTCAAGCATTTATTAGATTGGCAAAGAGTGAATTCTTAAAACTATAAATATTATGAAATAAAATCTCTCATCCAATAATGATTTCATCCCTAATTTTTAGAAGCTACTGATAATACAAGAGAAAAAAATGAACAGCTTTTGACTATCATTTAAAGTTAGGCATTATCCATTGCCTACTTTATTGAATCCTCATAACAGCCTATAATTTTTCTACTTTGTAAGTGAAGAAACAAATTCATAGGTGAATAACTTTATTTTTGTATTTGTTTAATTTTTTTGTATTTATTTAATTTTTAACTTTAATACAGATAGTAAATGGCATAACCAGGACTTGATCCTAGGCATGTGTGTGTCTCCAAGACCCATGCTCATCTTTTTTTAGAAGTTGTAATATTTCTTGGAGCATTTTGACAAAAAGAAGAAGCAGTAGTTCCTTGCTGTATTATTCCAACTTTCCAATTAAATCACTGGAATACTCATTCTGGCATAACTTCAAACAGCTGTACCAGGTTGATTTCAAACTCTCCCTTGAAAAGGGTTAGGCAGCCTGAGGTTTTAAGCACCATTATTTCCCAAAGTAGATGGGAAGATCAAAAAGATTTGAGGACCTATAAAAGATTATTTTATTCTAATTTCATTGAACATGTCAATCATGTTACTGAATCATATGGTTAATTGTAGTCAGTGGATAAAATGAAACATATTGGAACTACATAGTTTTTTTTCTGCTAACCGATAGAAAGAGTATAAGTAGTTTATAGTCTAATTGAATGAAAACTTGTTTTTAATCTGATGGTGTGTAATTGAAGCATCTTCTTTACTGTGCTTTAGTATCCACCTTCTGCAGATTTTAAAATGTGTACCCAAGAGGAGAGTTTCACATTGACTTGTTTTTTTGTCTATCCAAAGGTCTCCCAAAATAAAGTCCTATTTTTGTCTTATATAATTCAAGAACATTTTCAACCTCTCTAAACCCGTTCTGACTCTTCCTTCTCTGAATCTGAATTTCTGCACATTTCCATTTTATAGTGTTTATTCCATCAGTTTTACATTATGGTAGACTGTTAAATGTTTGAGTCTGCGAAGAAATGTAACAGCTACTGTCTTATTTAACATCATTTACTTATATTATTGCAAATCCTTCACAGAACTTTGCATATTGCTATTTGCATGGAATGTATTTAGTAAATATACTTTCATTGACTCTTCATCTTTCTTCTATCAGGAATTTGTTTTGTATTTTTTCCTACTAATCATATAGTTTTTTCCATAGGGAACATGTTCTTTCAGATAGTCATTCACGAGTTTTAGAGCATGTATTTTTTGAAGCCCCATCAGACACTAGAAACGTCCCATGAGTTTGAGCTACAGTCATAAGAGATAAGATCCCCTCCTTTGAATTTACATTATAGTTCAACCTGTATCCTTTAACAGTGTTGTGTAGTATAAAGAACTTGGGTTTAACTTTTACTTCACCAGCTATTGAGTCTGAGACTAATAGTTTCTGAGACTCAGTTCTCTTGTCTGTAAAATGGAAATATTGATCGCTTCCCCTGTACTTACTGTAAATCCTAATAAGAAGCCAGTGAATGTGTGCAAAGCAGAATTCTGCACGTAGTTGGTGCTCAGTGTCAATGTCTTTTCTTTCTTCCTCACGCTTCCTTTAAAATAGCTGTAACTTATGGCCAAGACTATCTAGTTGAAGGAATTGTTATGTGTTATGTTGTGTCTCCCTCTTCTATTTGTTCCCCAATAATTCTGAGGCTCACTTAATTTTAAATTCATGGCATCTTTCTGATACTTTGAAAAGTAGGTTTAACCGGAACATATGATGGCTATCTCATTCATCTTGTTTCTATTTCTTGGACTCATTTTTTTCTTCTGGGATATTTTCCCTCCTTCATACTGTGCTCTTTTGAATAGTTTTGTATGTGGATTTCTTCCTAAATTTGTTATCAGTTTTTGACATATTTTGAATGTCCACGAAGGTTATATTTTCTTCTTTACAATTTCTTCTGTTAGCATAAAACCTACTTGTCATTATGTGTTTTTTTTTTCTAAAATCCTATACTTTTCTCGATTTACTTCATTATGGCTTTTGTTGGTTGGAAAGGTAATATATATAAAGACTACTTCATAATTATCACCTGGTCCTCTGATTAACAATTTGGAAATCCTCAGCAAATGATTCTTCATTTAAATAGCATTTCTGTACTTTCGCCACTTCATTTCCTGAATTATTCTGAGCCTCCTACCCCTAATGGAATGGATGACATTTCTCTCTGTATCTCAACAACTGATAAGCTGATTCTCTGACTTTTCCTGGAATTTCCTGGAAATTCTAAAAATTTCCTTTATATGTGATATACATAATTGGTTTCTGGCAGGGAATGTATAGACTTTTCTTTATCACCTCCTTTCAAAGTAGCATACAATTGATTAATGTTTATATAGAGAAATCACTAAAAGGCAAATTCTTGTTAATTTCCTTCATTTACATTAAAATCTCTATTTACCCTTTTTTTCCCCCAGTACAGGGATATTGTGCTTTTTCACATTCATCCTAAACTTTTCAATATCCTCATCGTTTTCCTACTTCTAGTTACTCTCCAAGTGTATTTAGGTTAGGCCCTTAAAAAATAGTGTTATATTTCTTCGAATCATTAAATAAAATTGAATTAGGAAACTGCTTAAGATTAGGTCTGTATAAAATGGGTTAATGATAGTATTCAACCTATATGTTGTAAGAATTAAATAAAGTTTGAAAATTCCATAGCACCATGTGTGGTACAAAATAAACAGTAAATAAATGCTATTAGGATTTTTATAACTATCATTACAATAGACCTTCATTAATAATTTTGGGGTTTAGCTGACAGCAGACAAAATCAAGATTGTCTGGTAATTCTCTGGTAATTACTTCTATATGATTCAGCATGCTATAGGGACTTATTTCATGAATTATCCTTTATTTCAGATAGGGCTTTTTGCTATTGCCTCCTGTTTTGTGGGACTTTCTTTTCCTTATCAATTGATTTTCCAAAATAGCTTTTCAGTAATTTCCAAGTTCTAATCATTTTCTAAAATTAGCTTTATGCTAATTTTTTCATGGAACCTTTATTAATCGCCCATAATTGAAATATTGAAAACAAAAATTTAAACACATGGATATATTATATATATCCCCAAGTTTGTATATCCAAATTTATACATATATATGTATCTGCACATTTATTTCCTTTATGACTTTGTAAGCCTAGTTACCTTGCATTAATGTTGGATTTAACAAAATAAGTTTAGTGAAAATAAGCAGTTCTTTC
>PISX010019662.1:0-37596 GCA_004024625.1 Mellivora capensis
CAATGTGACCAGGGAGGGGAGCAGAGGGGACTTCTGAGGGACTGGTAGGGTTGAGTAAGGGAACCTGAGAGATGAAACACACTTTTGTTTTCGTATTACCTTTGGAATTGTTTACAGATGTTGCATACTCTCTTGTATGAATGATGCTCTTCATAACTTAAATTTGTATTTTAAAATAACTGGATTGGGGGCACCTGGGTGGCTCGGTTGGTTGGGAGTTTTCCTTCAGCTCGGGTCATGATCCCAGAGTCCCAGGATCGAGCTCCAGGTCAGTCTCCCCGCTCAGTGGGGAGTCTGCTTCTCTCTCTGACCCTCCCCCTTCTCATGCTCTTCCTCTCTCAAATAAATAAAATATTAAAAAAACAACAACTGGATGAACTCTTTAAAGAAACTTAACATTTTAAGCTTAAAATTCTGCTGTGGCTTCTCAGTGCACTTAGAACAAATCCATGCCCCTTGCTGTGGCCCAGATCCCAGGTCCTCCGGGGAACTGTCCCTCTCCAGCCACAGGGCCCTCTGACCCTCCCCTGCACCTGCTCTGCGTAAACCTCGGGTCACCTCCTTTCACAGCCCCTGCAGTTTTCCTGCTTGGAGCTTAGCGCAATGCTAATATGCAGTGGGTCAGTTCTGCCTCCCCCTCCACGGGACCCTGCGCCTCGAGAGGCCAAGCACGGGCTCTGTTCCGGCACCCCTTGGACCTCCCCGACTTCTGAAGGGCTTTAGCCTTGTGAGGGGACAAATGGGCCAGCAGATGGCGGTCCCCTCACTCAAGAGGGCTAGCTGCTCCATCCCGGAGGGCTGGGCCCCCTCCTGTCCACAAGGTTCTGGGGTAACTCATTGTGGGGGGCACCTGCCAGAAATAGGAGCTGCCCTTCACCCCCACGCGGGCTTGGTGTTGCTTAGACTCTTTAAATGAAAAACCAACTGACTTCTGGGGGCACCAGAAATCTAACCGAGTCCAGCGCATGGGTTTTTACCAATGTCCCCTCCTTCCCCACTGGTCGCACTGCTGTGAGATGACCGGAGTACCCACCCTGCCCCTAGCTCTCTGCCCACATGAGATTTCTCAGAACTTGGAACAGCCCTGGCTGGGAGCTGGGCCACACCGGGAGCCACGGCAGGTGTGGAGGGATGTTGCTCCCATCCCCCACCCCTTGCACCCCGTAGGTGTGTGGGTAACCACGTATGGGAGGACCAACCGCTCCCCAAAGATGTCCAAGGCCCGCTTCCCACACACCCAACGTGTGCTGCTGCGGTGCCAAAGGGGGAGTTGAACTGATCTTGAGCCAGAGATGAGCCTGGATTATCCGGGTGGCCCAGGGTCATCGCAGGGGTCCTTACATGGGAGATGAGGGCGGGAAAGGTGTCAGAACCAGAGAGACAACATCATGACCCACCATGGCTGGCTTTTGAGACGAAAAGAGCCCACAAGTCATGGAATGCAGGCAGCGTCAGGAAGCCAGAGAAGACAAGAAGCAGGTCCCCCCGCCAACCCACAGCCTCTGAAGAAACACACATCTGCCCACTCCTTTATGTTGTTTCGAACCACCCTCTATGAGGTCATTTGCTACAGTAGCAGCAAGAATTTATACCCTGGGCAACTTATTCTTTTCTTCCCTTTCCCCAGGGTAGAAGTGAGATGGGCCAGGCATCACTCTCTGACCTCATCTGGGGCACAGCGGGACAAAATCTCCTCTACTCTTAAAAGAAGCGTGGATACACCCGTTTTCATAGCAGCATTATTCACAACAGTCAAAAGGTGGAAGCAGCCCAAGAGTTCATCAGCAGGGGGCGCCTGGGTGGCTCAGTGGGTTAAAGCCTCTGCCTTCGGCTCAGGTCATGATCCCAGGATCCTGCGATCGAGCCCCGAGCCCCGAATCCGGCTCTCTGCACCACGGGGAGCCTGCTTTCTCCTCTCTCTCTGCTTGCCTCGCTGCCTACTTGTGATCTCTGCCTGTCAAATAAATAAATAAAATCTTAAAAAAAAAAAAAGAGTTCATCAGCGGATGAATGGAAAAACAAAATGCGATACACACATACAATGGAATATTGTCCAGCCATCAATAATGATTATTATTCAAAAGGAAGGAAATTCAGGGGCGCCTGGGTGGCTCAGTGGGTTAAAGCCTCTGCTTTCGGCTCAGGTCATGGTCCCAGGGTCCTGGGATCGAGGCCCACATCGGGCTCTCTGCTCCGTGGAGAGCCTGCTTCCTCCTCTCTCTCCCTGCCTGCCTCTCTTGCCTACTTGTAATCTCTGTCTGTCAAATAAATAAATAAAATATTTTTTAAAAAAAGAGTCTTTAAAAAAAAAAAAAGGAAGGAAATTCGGACACAACTACAACATGGATAAACCTTGAGGACACAGTACCGAGTGAAGTCCATCACAGAAAACAAAATGCGGTATGATTCCCCTCACACGTGGGACCTGAGGAGTCAAGTTGATAGAGACAGAAAGTAACATGGGGGCGGCCAGGGGCTGGGGAAAGGGGGCAGGGAATTGTTTAATGGGGACAGGGCTGTGATTTTGCAAGATGCAAAGTGCTCTGGAGGTCGGTTGCGCAACAGTGCAAATATACTTGACCCTATAAAACGCTTAGAAATTATTAAGATGGACGTTTTTACATATTCTACCACGATTAAAAAAATAAAAGCAGGGGGCGCCTGGGTGGCTCAATGGGTTAAAGCGTCTGCCTTCAGCTCAGGTTGTGATCCCAGGGTCCTGGGATCCAGCTCCCACATCGGGCTCTCTGCTCAGCAGGGACCCTGCTTCCTCCTCTCTCTTTCTCTGCCTGCCTCTCTGCCTACCTGTGATCTCTCTCTGCCAAATAAATAAATAAAATCTTTTCTAAATAAATAAATAAAAGCAGGAAAAACGTGGAAAGTAGTGAGCATCACCTTAAACAAAGAAGGATTTCTCAACAGGAAGAAAAATCTGCGGACCCTTCCTTCCCCATGTAATATGGATAATCTGTTTAAAAGAAAGGGACTCATCATTTGTTCAATGAAATCATGTAAGGGCTCCCTGACTTAAGGACAATGGTGATAAATCTATTCACCTGTTGAATTTCCCAGAGAAGGAAGGATGGCTACTGGTGATGTGACAGGGCCTTGTCCCCTGAGCCATCGGCCTGGCCCGAGGACCTCATCCATTGCTCATTTCCTTCTGTGTGTGCTCTTTAAAAAGAAGCAGCTGAGCAAAGTGGTAGGTTCTTGATGTCAGATATGCCTCTGTTTGAAATCAGGTCTCCCACTCACTGGCTGTGTGACTTTGGGCAGGTTACTTTACCTCTCTGTTTCAGTTTTCCCTACCTGTACACTGGGGACAGCCACAGTCCACCCCTCAGCACTGCTAGAAAGATCTAAATAAAGAGTCTAAAGTTAGACCAGTGCTTGGCACATGCTGACATGTGCTGGCCATCCCGGGGATAAGACTCACCTGAGCTCACACTGTTGGTTAATATCCTCTGAGCTGCTCTGATAAGAAAACTCCTATATTCTGCTGGGGACCAACAGGACATGAGAGGCAGGATCCACCCCCCACCCCCAGCCAGGGAACTCCTGACCCCGCTGTCTTCTCTGACTGTAACAGAGTCAGATACAGTCACTCTGCCTTGGCATTCTGGACATTGGGGCTGGATAATTCTTTGTTGGGGACTGGGGGGGCTGGGCTGTGCCTTGGAGGGCCTTAAAGGACAGACATCCCTGGCCTCTATCCACTAGATGCCAGAAGCAGCCTCCCACTGGGACAATCAAAACTGTGTCCAGACATGGCCAAAGGTCCTTGGGGACACAAAATTGCCTCCATCTGAGAAGCACTGAGCTAAAGGGCAAGACAGGGGAGGCTGGGAAGTCAGCATAGCCTCAGGGAGGAGACACTCCAGGGGCTGAGCCTTGAGCTTGGCTAAGATTTCCAGAGGAGGGGGGGGGGGTGTCATCATTCTGTCCTGGCTCTCACCCCACCTCCCCAGCATTTTTGGCTGCCTCCTCTTCTGCCCCCTGATCTCGGGGGCCGTGGACTTCTGTCTCCACACGTCCCTGGAGAATAGCAGCTCTTTGCTGCAAACCCTTCCAGTTCCCCATCTCCAGGAGCAATCTCTCTCCTGGGTCCCTGACTCTTTATCCAGCTGCCTCCTGACACCTTCACCCGAAGCCCTCCAGGCTCTTCAAGCCCAATGTGGCCAGGGTTGCCCTCTCCCCTACCCACCACAGTCCACGTACTGGCACCTCTATTGGTACCCGCTTGCTTGCCCTCATCCCTCTCTCCCAGAGACTTGGTGGGTTGACCTCTTAAATGTCATTGAAATCCAGCCCCTCCTCTCCATCCCCACAGCTGGCATTGCTGCCCGCACCTGTCTGATAGCACACTCCCCTTCCAGGCCACCATCACCCTGCAAAAATACCAACCCTGGGGGCACCTGGCTGGCTCTTCGGTAGAGCTTGTGACTCTCCATCTCAGGGTCCCGGAGTTCAAATCCCACATTGGTGTAGAGCTTGCTTACTTATTTACATACATACATAACATAAATGCCAACCCGATTGTGTCACAGGCACTCCTTCCCTTGCACAAAAACATCCCACGCACCCTCTGCCCAGCTGTGAGGCCTGGATCACACTCGGCTGGATCTCGGCTTGAGCCGCTCAGTCACCTCACTTCTGCCTGTACAGTCACCTACGTGCCCCTGGCCACGCCTCCACGCCAGTTGCTCCACCCACTTCCAGCGCAGCCGCCCCTTTCCCGTGAAAATCCTGCTCCTCCTTCAAAGCCTGGCTCCGGCGTCCTCCGTCCTCCGGGAAATCTTCCTGCTTTCCCCAGCCTCTTGCCAAGGTTCTTATTTCCTCTTTTCCTTGAAGGAAAGGTGTTTAAAAGCTGGGAGCTGAACCTGTGGCCCGAACACCCTCCCACCCTAGGCCCCCAGCCCTACCTGAGTCCCAGAGAGCTGGAAGGGGACTAGTAGATTCTCGGGTCAACCATCATCATTCTCCAGATGACGGGGACCTCCCTCCCATGAGGGCAGATGATGGCCTTTCGGCCATGGCTGGTGGCATTGGAGAGGTTGGCCTCTCCTGCCCCACTCTGATACTCTCTCCTCCCTCCCTGGCCTTCGGGACACCCCTCCTCCCCTTGTTTGCCTTTCAACTCTCCCGGCAGTTCTTTCTTGGTCCCCTCTGCTGGTGCTTCCTCTTCACTCCCACCTCCTCCTGTCAGTGTCCCCAGGCCTGGTCCTTCTTGCAGTCAGCTGTTCCTCTGATCCTGTCCTTTAAATGCCAGTCCTTTAACTGCCCCCTGTCTGCTGACAGATCCCAGATGTGCATCTGAGACCTCAGACTCTCTCCCCATAGGGTCCTCCTATTCACCTGCATCTCCACTCATCCATCTGGGAGACATCTCCAGCCTAACCCAGCCAGACCCCTCCCACCTGCTCACCTTCAGTCTTTCCTGCCTCTGTCCACGACAGCTCTGTCTCCCAGTGTTCAAGCCAAAGTCCTTGGGGTGCCCCTGGGACCTGACCACTCCCCATCCCCTCCACTGCTGTCACCTGGGCCAAATTACCATTATCTCTCACCTGGATTATCACAACCACCTCCTCACCCTGCTTCTGTCTTTGCCCTCTGCAGCCTCTTCACACAGCAGTCAGAGTTAACTGGGTCTGACTATTGTCTGTGGGTCCCATCATGTCCTCCTCCACTCAAAACTGTCCCATGACTCCCATCTCATTCAAGTAAGAGCCAGTCCCACAAAACCCATCTGACCTGTGCCTCCTTTACTTCCCCAGCCCTTACCTTTTTAAAATTCATCTCCTTCTGCTGTCCTTCTTAATTCAGCCACCTTGTATACTCCCACCACAGGGCCTTTACACCGGCTGTTCCCTTTGATTGGAAGAATTTTTCTCCAAGAATAAGAATGCCTTCTTCCCTCACCTCCATTGAATCTTTGCGCACATGTCAGCTTCTTAATGAGGCCTTCTCTGACCACCCTGTTGAAAATTGCCGACCACCTCCTCTTAGCACTGCCTGTCACCTCCCCCTTATCCTGTTCTAATTTTGTCTTTGCACAAGGGCAGGAATCTCTTATCTCTTGTTCACAGCCATATCCCAGTGCCTACCCCAGTGCCTGGGATTAATCAGATGAATACCTTAAGGTTCTAAAGCCGGGGAATGAGTGCATGTCTTGCAAGGTCTCATGAGACCACAGGTGGTGCATGGGAGTCATTGGCTTGGGAGTGTCACCCTGCCACCCACCTTCAGGCTGACCCACCTTGGACAAGTCATTCAGTCATTTTAGACCGCCTCTTTGAAAAATGAAGATGTTATGTGTGCACCAAGGGCTTAATAAAAGCTGGCACACGCAAACATACGAACATTAGAAAAACTTGACCCATGGCATTCTAATGCAATTTACACTTTTCCGTACAGGATTTCATTCCACCCTCACAACAACCCCTTCACCCTTTAACAGGTGAAGCCTTTTTTCACAGGTGGAAAAACAGCTGGGAGGCCTGGGCCCCTCTCCGTGTGACTGGACAGATGATGTCTGACCCCCGCCCCTCGCCGGGGGGGGGGGGGGGCAGGCGGTTCTGAGGTTCAAGAGGGTCCTGGGTGGGAGGGAGATAGGAGAACCGTGCGAGGACTCGGCGCTAGGGGACTACATTTCCCAGGAGGAGTTGCCCTCAGCTCTGCGGTTTCCCCGGGTTTTTAAAGGGCTCGCGTAAAAGGCGCGGGTGGGAGGGTGGTTAGTTTCGCAGTCCGCCGGCTGGAAAACGGCTCCGCGCTTGGTGCGGGCAGAGAGCGTCCGCGAGGGTGCCGGGCCGGAGTCAAGAAGCCCCCAGGCCCTGCAGTGTCAACCAAGGGAGGGAAGCCAAGCCAATCTGGAGGCAGCCTTTCCTCATCTTGTCCCCTTGATCTCGGACTCTGCTCCCAACTCCCGGCCCCCTCCCTTCTCCTCCCAACTGGGGCGGGGCGGGGTGGGGGGTGGTTGGGATAGTGAATCCCGCCGCGGGACTGGACTTGGGCTGTCTGCCGGCGGGAAGCTCCCGCGACTCCGAGGCGACCCCTCCCTCCATTTCTGGCTTCAGTTCCGGGAGAGAATTTACAGGTTTCTGGGATGGGTAGGGATATGGGATGTGAGAGCTACAAAATGAAGGGAAGACCTGGGGGCGCCGGGAGTTGAGCCTCAGTGCGCCCCCATAGCCATCCTCCCGAATCCCGCGGCTTCCACGGTAACATGGGGATGGGGGGAGCGGAGTGATCACGGTGGCTGCCTCCCCAGGCTGGAGGCGCAAAGAGTCAAGAAACGTGGAGAGCAAGCACTTTGCAAACTGTAAGGCGCTATGTAAATAAAATTGTTTCATCATCGTGCCAAAGGATTCATCTAGTCCTTATTTTAAGACGCCCAGGACCGTGGCGTGGGTGTGGGGTGTGGGGTGTGTGTACCCATCTCAGACCCAGGGGTGGCTATTAAGATGACCTATTTCCCCCTCCAGATTTTAGTGGGAACCAGAACTGTCTTTGTAAATAACTAAAACAAATCCACCAAAATGTTGTGTTTTCAAATCAGGAAACTTCGGGGTAACTGACATCATCCAAATAAGAACCTTGACCTTTTGAACTAACCTGGCCCTTGGTCGCTTCCCTTCCCTGCCTGTGCCACTAAGATAAGCCGGTGAGAAGGCATCTGATAGCGAGTCTCAGGCCTCCCACTCCCGCCACCCCCCCCCCCACCATTTGGATTAATCCATCCCTTGGTGTTTGTGGGGGAAACCTATTAATTTCCCTGGCCTCAGAGACTCCCCAAGTCCAGTAGGAGCCCTTCCCCCAACCGCAGCTACGACCTCCCATCCCCCACCTAAACCCTCCAACCATCCCTCCTCCCCTCCCCAACAGCCAGTGTCTGCAAACAGCACCCGGACCGTAACAGAGACATGTTCATCATTTTGACCAGCTATAAACCCCCACTCCCAGGGTATTGTTTAAATGAAGAGTGCCCTGCCTCTCTACTTAGGGAATAAAAGCAGGTTTGTTGTGGGAGGGGGGCTTAGGAGGGGAGCATCCCAGAATCTCAACCCAGGGTCACTGCCAAGCGGGCCTGGCACGTGATTAGGATATGTTTCATAGACAAGGGGTCCCAGGAACTCTGGGGTCCCTTCTGCTGGCCTCTGGACTCCTAAAGTCCCTCGGAGGTCCGCAAGACACCCTTCAGACGGTGACACGCCTTGTTCCCTTCATCTATACCTGCCAAGCAGCTCGGAAAAGAGGTATATGTTTTAACAAAGACATTGCATCCTCCCAGCAAAATGGCGGTGGTCCCGGCCACCGCTCCCTGAGCAACTGCACACTTTCCGAGGATTAGTCAGGACCCAAGTAACGCGACCCCCTCCTCCACCTCTCCCCCAGAGGCCCGTTTTTCCAAGTTCCCAAAGCACTCAGGGCCTCTCTTCATCCCAGAAGCCCCCAGGACAAGTCTCTTGTTGGAGCCTTTGGGACAGCTCCTCTATTGCAGACCCCTCCCCCACTGACTTCAAGGGACCTTGGGAGGGTGACTTGACCCCCAGGCTGTGCCTCCGGTGTGGGGACAGCAAGGTTCAGCCTCTGAGACCCTCAAAACGCTCAGGCTGAGAGAGGCAAATGAATGAATTCCCGATTAGGATATATGGGCAATGTGGGGGGTCTCTGAGGAAAGGAGAGGACTAGGGAGACCCCTCCTCATTCCCTCGGGGGTCCCAGGCAGTAGTGGGGATCTGGCCTCAGGAGAGAACCGCCACGCAGAGGTCAGGGGGCACGCTGGGGGAGAGCGGTCAGAGGAGGGGGAAGGGACAAAGTTTGAAAGTGCCCTTACAACTCTTCCAGGGAAAGTTTGCTTAGGGGCCCCAAGGACAGAGAAGAGGTAGAGGTGCGGGGGGCCCGGTGGCAGGATGACCCCCGAGAGGTGACCGGACCCCGGGGGAGCGACCCCTCCCCCCTGTCCCGGCTCGGCCCGGCTGGGAGTCGCCCGGCTCTGGGCAGCGTGTGTTAGTTGGGGCCGCTTTCCAGCCGCTCCGCCGGGCTGGGGGGTCCCACCGCGGGCCGGGAGCGGGCTCTCCGGTAGCCCCAGGGGGGAGCTTTGCTATGGGGGGTTTCCCGCACCCGGACTCCCCGGCCCCGCAGAGCCAGCCCCCCGCAAAGGGGAAATGTGCAGGCGCACCAGCGGTCCTCGGCGCCGTTTGGGGCGCGTGGCGGGCGCGGGGGGCGGCGGCCGGGCCGGCGGGATGCCCGGCCGGGGAGCCCAGGGAGCCAGGCAGCGGTCCCGGGCGGCGGCGTGGAGCGAGAAGGCCCGGGCCGGGGGGAAAGGTCGGATTTG
The DNA here is from genome assembly GCA_004024625.1 of Mellivora capensis. Taxonomy (NCBI): domain Eukaryota; kingdom Metazoa; phylum Chordata; class Mammalia; order Carnivora; family Mustelidae; genus Mellivora; species Mellivora capensis. Next base: position 9,335 of record PISX010019662.1, read on the forward strand.
CTCGGCGGAAGAAACACAGATGGCGGCGGCGCGGCGCCATTCCGGGCCGGGAGCAGGCAGCCAGCAGCCCTGTCCTCACCGCGGTCCGCCCGCCGCCGCTAAATACCCGGATGCGCCGCCCGAGCGCCAGACGCGGAGCTGGGAAAGGGGAGGCAGAGGAGGCGGAGGCAGAGCCCGCACTTGAGTCCGAGCCCGAGCCGGGCGCCGAGACCGAGCGACAGAGCGGCGGGGCTGGGCCACGCAGAGGCGGCCTGGCGAGTCCTCCCGCGACCCGAGCCAGGTCCCTGAGAGCCGGGCCCCGGACTGGCCCGGGAGTCAGGAGGAGCGCCAGAGCAGATCCCGAGTTAGGCTTTCCTCGGCCTCCGACGAGGGCTGGCCCTTTTGAAGGCGCGTCCTCCAACAGCTGGACCAGACAGGCCACCATGACCGAGAACTCCACATCCACCCCTGCGGCCAAGCCCAAGCGGGCCAAGGCCTCCAAGAAGTCCACAGACCACCCCAAGTATTCAGACATGATCGTGGCTGCCATCCAGGCGGAGAAGAACCGCGCTGGCTCCTCGCGCCAGTCCATCCAGAAGTACATCAAGAGCCACTATAAGGTGGGTGAGAACGCCGACTCGCAGATCAAGTTGTCCATCAAGCGCCTGGTCACCACTGGGGTCCTCAAGCAGACCAAAGGGGTGGGTGCCTCAGGGTCCTTCCGGCTGGCCAAAAGCGACGAGCCCAAGAGGTCAGTGGCCTTCAAGAAGACGAAGAAGGAAGTCAAGAAGGTGGCCACGCCAAAGAAGGCAGCCAAGCCCAAGAAGGCTGCCTCCAAAGCCCCAAGCAAGAAGCCCAAAGCCACCCCAGTCAAGAAGGCCAAGAAGAAGCCCGCTGCCACGCCCAAGAAAACCAAAAAACCCAAGACTGTCAAGGCCAAGCCGGTCAAGGCATCCAAGCCTAAGAAGGCCAAACCAGTGAAGCCCAAAGCCAAGTCCAGTGCCAAGAGGGCCGGCAAGAAGAAGTGAAAATGGGGCTTTTCTTGTGGACACTCCTGCCTGTCTCCTATTTTCTGTAAATACTTTTTTCTTCTCTCTTGATCTTCATCTGCAGTCCTTTGCCCCTTATTTGGATGCCTCAGAAATTAGGGAATAATCCATTTTTCCTTAACCAATCGTGCAAGGACAGCAACCACAAATCTCATCTCTAATGATGAGAATGTACTTATATTTTGTTTCATTGACTTGTTATTAATCTACTTAATGGGTTTAGGGACTTGGGTGGGTTTGTGTGTTTTGTTTGGTTGGATGGTTTGTTCATTAGGAAGGTAAAGGGGCAGGAGAGAATGGGCAAGGCCGCTCCTTTGGACTAGAAGAGGGGGAGCCTGGAAATGGTAAGGTTTGTAGGAGTAGCTTAAGGTGAGCCAGCCTTCTCTAGGTTGCACACCGCTTGTGAGAGTTCCAGAACTTTGGTGGAGAGAGGGGAGGGGTGGCAGCAGCTGGATGGCAAAGGAGGGAGTGAGGGGGGAAAAAAAACCCTCTCCAGGCTGACTTCCACCTTCCAATACTGAGCGGTGGGGGGTCCAAATGCAGTTTCCTTCTCACTGTTAGAGTGGCCCTGTGGCCTCCCTATTGTCCTAGGGAAGGGAAGGGGGGGTGTCCGAGTGACAGCTGGTCTGAGAGGCTGTCTGAGCGGCTTCTTTCAGTCAGCTGGAAACTAGCCATTGGGGGGGTTTTGTGGCTTCAGAAAGTCTCATGTTAAACGGGAATGGAAACTTTGGGGGAAGGGTGGGGACTCAGTCAGCCAAGTGCCTCAGTGTGCCCTGTTAAAAGTTGGGTTTTTCCACACAATTGGGTTGTATCATAGGAGGACTTCTTTCCTTTTCCCCTGGTTTTTGGTTCCTCCTGTGTAAGAAAGATTGGTGGCTTGGCCTGGTGGCCTGGTGGGGCTCCAGCCTTGCCACCTGCCACTTAAACACCTCCCGACCTCTTTACTTTTGAGTCTTTTATAAAAGTAGCTGTAGATGGGGGACGGGGGAGTGGGCGGGGAGTGGACAATAAGACATACTGCAGTCGATTTTGAATTGCTAAGTAGTTTCACAGAGCTAGGTCTGTGTGTATGTGTGTATATGTATATATACATATCTAGAACTAGTACTTAACGTTTCACGCCCGGGAGCTGGGAGAAAAAACCTGTACAGTCGTCTTTTATTTTTAATAATATAGGAAAATACGCACTTGTGCGTGGTCCACCCCCCTCCTTTTTTTTTTTTTTTTTTTTTAAACAAGTGTTATTTGTGCCGGGCAGAATTTGCTGTCTTTGTAATTTTAAAACTTTAAAATAAAAGTGAAAAATGAAACCTGAGCGGTGCATTTTTTCCCCCCTTACTTTTAAGGCTGGAGGCAAATGCAGAGCAATCGGCTAGGCGAGCTGGGGTGAAATCCTGGGGGTGTTTGCACCTGCGAACGGGGGACGGTTCCAACAGTTCGACAGAACCGGGAAACGGGACTGAAGAGTACAGAGCGTGCCTCAGCCTGCTTCTGGGGTCTTGCCTTTGGGGTCCAGGGTGCACCCCGTTTCCTTCCGGGCGCTGGGTGTGTAGGCAGGGCCTGGGAGTACGGTGGGGGGGGTTCTGGTGGGCTGGGCCCTGAGACTCGCCACCCTCCGCCGGGTCGCGTCCCCTTTCCCCACTGGGAGCGCTCCAGTCTCAATTTACACACCAATGCACTTCATCCTCTGTGGGTCCCGCCACGCCCCTCCCGCCCATCCCTGGGCCCGCCTCCCCGCTCCTTTAACGGCCCTCTCGCTCCGATTGGCCGCCGAGGCCCGGCCCCCGCCCACGCCCCAGGCCTAGGGACTGCGAGTCTTCCGCGGCTCGCAGGACCCCTGGCTAGCGGGAGCGCTCGGGTGAAGGTGGGCACCATGTGGGCCGGTCGCGCGCTCCACGTCGCTCTCTCCGCGGCCCCCTGCAGCCGCCGCGCGCAATCGGCGCTGACCCAGCTGCGTGGCGTCCTGGAGGAGGAGCTGGAAGCGATCCGCGGCGCTGGCACCTGGAAGAGCGAGCGGGTCATTACGTCCCGTCAGGGGCCGCGCATCCACGTGGATGGCGTCTCCGGAGGTAACTCCCCCCTTCCTGGGAGTCCTCGGACCCCGCCGGGTGTTCGCAGACCTTGGTTCCAGGCTGGAATGGAGGGCCGGGTGGCAGGGGGCCGGGGAGGGGGCAGTATCTGCTCTCGTAGCCGCCGGCACCTTTCCCAATCCATCAGGCTGACTTGACGGCTTCCCAGGGTTCACTGGAACCTAGTTAAACCTGTTTCCACGGAGGGAGGTGATCTGCTGTTGAGTACCTTCTTGACTCAGGGTAGGGCTGGAGTGAGACTCGGTCCTGTGAGAACGTGAGAGAAAAAGAGAGTCACCCAGCTGGCTCCCACCTGGCTGCTTCAAGGAGGTGGGTGGGAAGGAGGCAGCGAGAAGCCCTGTTTCTGGAGCTGCCGCCTGGAGCAGGTCTCCACTCCCTGCTGCACGTGGACTCCTGCGGACCTCCCAGAGTGGGAAGAACTAAACCCATTGTACAGACAGAGAAGCTGAGGCTCAGAGATGTGGAATGGCTTGCCCAAAAGCCCCTGCTAGCAGCGGGCAGAGCTGGGCTTTGGTCCAGGTTCTCCCTTATATTGGTGCTAGAAGGTCAGCCAGTGGGTCAGAGAAGCCAGCTTGCAGGTCAGAGTCGCAGCGAGAGGGAGGCGGCCGGCTGCTGCAGGAGTCACACCATGAACTGACCCACTGGGCCTTCCTCATGTCTGTCTAACCAGTGGTCACCGCCTGTCTTGTCTGTGCCAGGACCCAGATGGTGCTGCTTATAAACAGGCTCCCAAACCCGCTTTCTGCTCAGGAAATAGGCCTGGGATCCTTGGTGCTGTTGTATTTATTTGTAAACGGAGGTGCCCCCCAAAAATCTCTGCCTCCCTCCCCATCCTCCCCCCAACCCCCCACCCCTGCCTGGGGGAAGCTTGGAGCAGGTCAAAACATGGGAAATGAGGAGACACTGGTTCTCCTCGTGCTTTTGCCCTTTAAAGGCCTCAGTTTCCCCCTCAGGTCAGCTGTGTTCACTTTGGGCTTTATAAGTCAGGAGTTGAGGTCTCAAGGAAACCCCCCCACACCCACACACTTCAGACACGTGATTCTGTACCAGGCAGCAAAGTCAGCTGTGCGGAGTCTGAGGACCACACTGGGCATGTGAGCCTGCTCGCTTACCCACAAGGGAACCAGGGCCCACATGGGAGGTTGCTGGTGGTGTTCAGGGGCAGGAGAAGCCTGTGAGGTAGGGCTACGTTCCTCATTGGGTACAATGTGATTCAGAGCCAGAGTCTAAACTTCTTATCCTTCAAGGCACCACTCTGAGGGGCCTTTCCTGACCCTCCCTCTCCTGTACCTGCCGGATTGGGTCCCTCCCCGGGGCCCCTAGTTCCCCATACTGGCCTCTGCCCCACAGTGGATCATACTGTGTGGTTGTTGCCTTGTCAAGGGCAAATCCAGGTTTGTTTCCTCTCTGAGTCCCCAGGGCCTGGCACAGACACCTTTCCAGGCCCTTTCTTGCCCTGAGCCGCTGTGTCTATACCGTCCTCCACTTCAGGAATCCTTAACTTCTGTGCCAACAACTACCTGGGCCTGAGCAGCCACCCTGAGGTCATCCAGGCAGGTCTGCAGGCCCTGGAGGAGTTTGGAGCTGGCCTTAGCTCGACCCGCTTCATCTGTGGGACCCAGGTACATAGTGGCTATTGGGGTGCGGGGGTTGGGGAGGGTGCCTTGTCCCCAGTTGGGCACTGACCCCAACTGCCTGCTTCCCACAGTCAGCAAGGCTGGTTTAGCCAGCTCAGCTCATCCAGGGCCCTGGGCCCACCCTTAGCCTAGAGCTATCCACCAGAAAGGCCAGCTCAGACTTCTGTTGTGTTGCAAAAGAAACTTTCCAGTCTCTCCAAGCATCCCTTTCCCCCACCTGCACGCAGAACTGCTTAGAACAGTGCCTGGCACATAGTAATGCTCCATAAACATTGATTATTTTATTGTGTAAATGTTACAAAATAAACACCTAGATGGGAAACTTACAGTGCTTACAGTGTATCAGGTACTATATTAAGAACATTACAAATATTAACTCATTAATGCCCCTAACGGTCATAAGCGGTAGGGGATATTCTTGTCTCTTAAAGAGATGAGGATGCTGGAGCCAGAGAAATTGGGTGACTTCGTCCAGGGCATGCAGACTGTTATGATAGGAGTTTAACCCAGATGGCTTGGCTCCTGACTGCTTGTGAGGATTACTACCCATCTTCTCAGAAAGGGGACGGTGAAATAAATGTCAGAAACAGGACTCCTAACCCCCAGCCAGGGCCCTTTCCAACAAAGCCCTCACCCTGACCAAACAGCTTTCAAATATAAGAATTTCAGGCCAAAATAAAGCTACGTAATCCTTTTCCTTGCCATTACGCAACCAAAAAAGGCACTTACTTTGATGTCAGAAAGACATCTTCCCTTGCCATCATCCCCCATAATTCATCATTAGACCTCCATTATAGACGAAGGTCCCACCAGGTAGGGGTATCTAGTGAGCCCCTGATCCCTCAGGGAGAACCATCAGCCAGGTTCCTTTTGGCTCTGGGGGAACCCACGTGGTGAAGAAAGAAGGGAGAGGCCAAGGCTGCAGGCCCTCTGTGCTGAATCTGTGACCTTCTAAGCCTCTGTCCCTAGGACTTGTTTCATGTGACCCCGCAGGCATTAACACCTGTTCCACTCTGTTTCTTTAGAGCATCCACAAGGATCTAGAAGCAAAGATAGCCCGCTTCCATCAGCGAGAGGATGCCATCCTGTATCCTAGCTGTTTTGATGCCAACGCTGGCCTTTTTGAGGTTTGGTGGGGTGGGGGCACGGGTGGGAGTGGTGAGGACTGCTAGGCTATGGAGGAAGGCTTGGGAGTGAGGAGTGAGGGGAACCTGGCAGGATGTCAGTGCTGTGCCTAGAGGCTCCGGGGCCCATTTCTTCTGGAGGCTAAGCTTGGGCCAAGTAGGTTGCTGCAGGAAGAATCCTGGGACCTGCAAGGGACCAGCTTTCAGGGCACTGGGGAGATAACCTGTATCAGTGGGAAGGTCGGAGTTAGCCGGGGCCAGGTACGTGCCAAACATGTTCTCACCTGCTCTCACAGGAGCTGGGCCCTGCTCCAGCCCAGGCCTGGAGCCCTGAGGACCCAGATAGAGGCAGACAGGGGCTCCGTGCCTCCCTGCCCGGCAGAATGCCCTGGATGGCAGTGAAATTTTGACTCACATAGACATGGGGAGGGAGAACCCCTAGGTGGTGGGGCAGAAGCTCCACTTGAGCTGCTTTCTCCCAGGCCCTGCTGACCCCACAGGATGCAGTCCTATCAGACGAGCTGAACCACGCCTCCATCATTGATGGCATCCGTCTATGCAAGGCCCATAAATACCGCTACCACCACCTGGACATGGCTGACTTGGAGGCCAAGCTGCAGGAGGCCCAGGTGGGGCGAGGCCCAGGTGGGGCGAGGCCCAGGGGTTGCAAAGGCAAGAACCGGGCTTATCCTCAGCCTCGCCCCTGGTGAAAGAACTAAGGCTTGGAGGGACCCACTTTGCACTCCCAAAGAACATGAAAGTTTGAAACAGGATTTGAACCCAGATCCTTCTGCCCCAAGGCTTTCTTCCATTGTACCGAGCTGCCTTGACTTTTAGCCATCACCTTCCATGTGGCAGGACCCGCTGGGCATAAAGGTGGGATGAGCTTCGGGATAGAAGTGGTCCCACCCCACCCTCCCTCTCACAGGGGAGACTGAGCTGTTCTCACTGGCCAGGACTGCCCTGGAAGAGGTGGGCATGGCTCAGGGAGGCACAGATGAGGACCGGGATGTTCCGGCCCCAACATAGTAATGCTTACATGCTGGCCTCCGTGCCAGACCCTGGGCAAGGTGAGCCCTTAGAGCCCTGAGCAGCATAGAGAATGGGAGGATTGGCCCAACTAGGGACACCAGCCATCACCTGTCCACGGCTTCCCTACAGAAGCATCGGCTGCGCCTGGTGGCCACTGATGGGGCCTTTTCCATGGATGGTGACATCGCCCCTCTGCAGGAGATCTGCCACCTTGCCTCTCGATATGACGCCCTGGTCTTTGTGGATGAGTGTCATGCTACTGGCTTCCTGGGGGCCACTGGACGGTGGGAGCATGCATCTCCTTGGGTTGGGGTTTTGAGGATGGGTGGGAAACCAGGAAGCCAGCCCTTCCCCTAACCCATGGTTCCTGGGCACTCGGGCAGCCAGTGGTGGCAATGCTAGCTTCCCTTGCAGGGGCACGGATGAGCTGCTGGGCGTCACAGACCAGGTCACCATCATCAACTCCACGCTGGGGAAGGCACTGGGTGGAGCTTCAGGTACCTGCAGGGTCGTGCCCCTGGGGTCCCTTTATCCACAGGCAGGGAGGGCCCTGGAGAGGTCTCAGGGCAGGTGGGGAGGGGAGGCCTGGGGCTGTACAGAAGAGGGCCTTGTGGACTGTCCTCCCAGGACGGGCTCACGGTAGGCTCTGGCACCTGGCCTCTGACTCCCACCCTCATCTCTGCCCTTGTCCTCAGGGGGCTACACGACGGGGCCCGGGCCCCTGGTGTCCCTGCTCCGGCAGCGCTCCCGGCCCTACCTCTTCTCCAACAGCCTGCCCCCTGCTGTCGTCGGCTGTGCCTCCAAGGCCCTGGACCTGCTTATGGAGAGCAACGCCATCGTCCAGACTATGGCAGCCAAGACCCAGCGGTGCGGTCCCTGGCAGGGGTGGGACAGGCTGGGGGGGTGGGGGAGCTGATAGGAGCCTGCCCCCATGTGCCCGCCCTCTGCCCATACCATGCCTCCAGCAGATTGCACTGGGACTCAGCCCTTTTAAGCAAGGGCTGCCTGCCCACCTACCTACCTCTTCTGTCTCCCTCTTCTTTCCATTTCCTGGTACATTTCTCGGTCAATGACCCTGTGTCTCCCCATCTTATATTATCCTGTCTTTTCACTCTCTGGTTTGGTCTGCTGGTTCCTCTGCCCGGCTCCCCATCTGCATCTGGCTCTGTTGGTCCATCCTACAGACTTGGGCACAGATCACGGGCCCATCAGGAGTGGGTGTGAACCCTCCACAGTCCCCTGGCTACCTGTGACACCCAGCTTGTGCCCACAGTTTCCGCAGTAAGATGGAGTCTGCCGGCTTCACCATCCTGGGAGCCAATCATCCCATCTGCCCAGTGATGCTGGGTGATGCTCGGCTGGCCTCTTGCATGGCGGATGACATGCTAAAGAGAGGTGAGGAAGCCGGGACAAGGAGACCGGTTATGGGTCCTCAGAGAAAAGAGGAGGGAGCCCCTGTACTATGAATGTTCCCCCATACCCTCCCCCTGCTACCCTCTCGAGACCAGCTGAAGATCCCAGGCCATGACTTATTTGCATGTCTGGGAGACCTGGGGCAACTCCCTTGCCCTCTGTGACCCTCAGGGGAGTAGGAACCATGTGTCATGTCTCCCAAAGCATGTGTGGCTTTGCTGAGCCCCAGGTTGACCCTTTCTACCTTACCAGGCATCTTCGTCATCGGGTTCAGCTATCCAGTGGTCCCCGAGGGCAAGGCCCGGATCCGGGTACAGATCTCAGCGGTGCACAGCGAGGAGGACATCGACCGCTGTGTGGAGGCCTTCGTGAAGGTGGGGCGGCTGCATGGGGCCCTCCCCTGACGTGGATGATGACCAGTAGAGCCAAGATTCCCCTCCCTCCACATTGACAAAAGGGCCCTTCGGTCAGCCCAGGCCAGAGGCTCTGAGCCCTGTCAAAGTCCTGGGGCTGGGCTGGGGCAAGGCCTGTTCTTGTGGTTAAGAGTGTCAAGCAACAATGTGGAAATGGGCTGACATGTCAGTGTGCTTCATTCTCTCTGGGCAGGCCCAGCCCTGTGACCAGTTGAAGAATCAGGTGGGAGCTGAGGCTCCTGAGTAGGTCTCAGAGCTGACCACCTACCCCAGCTTAAGATGAGACACAGGCTGTGGGAATAATGTGGGTAGCCCCCCCCCCCTCCATCGGATTCTGTGCTGCTGGAGAGGACAGCTACCAACCCTGCAGGCCCTTTCCCACCCCACGCACCCCATTAGCTCTTCAGCCTCCGGAGAACACCTCATTTTCTGTCCCCTCCCACCATCCAAAGGATGGTTTACAGCTGCCCAGATAAGGAGTGGCTGGGCACCCAAACCTGCCCCAAAGGAAAGAACGTGGGTCACTATTGGAAAGGCCCCTGACAGTTTGGAACCATGTATTCTAGCCCACTTTGGCCCTGACTCTGTGGCCTGAGCAGGCCCCTTCCCCTCTGGGTGCCTCAGTTTCCCACACTACCAAGAGTAGGTGGTACATGGGTAACTGGGCTCCTTCCATCCCTCTCGGTCCAAGGCCTACGGGCCTGCTGATCAGCCGCCAGGGGGCGCAGCGAGCTCAGGCTCTGGCTACTATCGGCCGCGCCCCCGCCGGAATCCAGGCCTCGGCCGGCAAGGCTCTCCGTAAAGTTGACTTGCTGCTGCCAAGGCCCCGTCCACACTTGTCCCCAGCAAGGGCTCGCTGCTCCCCTAGTGGACACCTCCCTGTAGTCGCTGTCCCTGGTCCTCGTCTTTTCATTGCCGTCCCCACTCAGCTTTATGGGCAGAGGGCGGGATAGGTTCTGACTCACGCGGCTCCAGCCTCATTGGGGTGTGGCCTTGGGAAGCTCTGACCTCGCTGGACGTAGGGCATGGAGGATGAAAATGCCCTTCTTCGTCCACAACAGGGAACTAGGACCCCCCCTCCGTGCCCTCGAACCCCCGGCCCTGCCCTTAGCCTGGCTGTCGGGATGGATGGTCTGGGCCAGCTGCTGGGATCCTAACTGGGATTCTGGGAATCTTAGCTTGTGTTCAGGACGAGCTTGAGGCTGGGGTCCAAGAGCTCCACGTGCTGGGAGATGGCCGCCCAGGGAAGAGGGCTGCTGTGGCCACAGCAGCAGCTGGAGTACTCAAGAGAGCCGCAACCACGCGGTAGTGTACCTGGCACAGGCGCACCGTTGCAGCAGCGAGTGCCTACAGCCTGGCACCAGCCCCGGGCCCAGCCAGCAGCTTGATGCGCGTGATCTGTGTAGGCCGGCGGGTTACACGCGGTGGCCCCAAGCAGCCACCGGGCAACGCATTCCAGCAGTAGGTGTGGCATGTCCGGCAGGGACAGAAAGCCGTGCCCAGGTCCACCCGGCAGAGACTCAGAGCACGCGCTGGCTCGTCCTGCGGCTCCCGGGCGCCTCCCGGCGGCTGGCGTGGGCAGCTGCGTTTTGCCGCGATAGCGCGCCCCGCCGTGGGGTCAGCTCGCGGCTCAGCGCGTGGAGCTGCGCCCGCTCCCATCCGCGGTGGTACAGAGGGCTGGTGGGAAGCACCCGCAGGCGCCGCGGGAACTCTGGGCGCACATGCTGCGGGTTGGACGCGTGCTGGTAGTGGCCCGACGGCCGTGGGTCAGCCGCACCTACACCTCCAGAGACCACTCCCACGGCTCACGGTCCACGTCCTCTGCGTCTGGCTCCAGGTTCAAGGCTGCGGCCTCCTCGAGCAAGAGAAGGAGGGGGCGCCAGGGACGTGCTGGGACTCGGGCCTTGGCCTTGACAATGCGGTTTTTCCTGCCTGCCCCTTGCCAGCCCTCTGTGGTTGCCTCGGTCCACCTGCTCTCCCTCCTTCCCTCTTTCTCCCTCTCCCACTCCCCCTGCTTATGTTCCCTCTCTTGCTGTGTCCCTGTCTAGTGAACAAATAATTTAAACAAACAAACAAACAAATGAAAAAAAAAACCTCTGAGCGCACAGGAAAATCCCAGGGGTCTGGGAGATGCTAGTCCTAGAGTTTCTTCCCCCGTTCCTTGGGCCTTGAATGCAAGTCCTGGCTCTATCAGTGTCCCAGTGTCCCCTCAAACTATTTTCTCTTCCCTTTCACGGACTTCCTATTAACATTCCCACCTACCTCCCAGCTTCTAGAAAGACCATAAGCAGTCCCTACCACCTCCTCTCTCCTTAAACTCATTGCAGACTCTCTTGCCCCTAATACACTTGTCCAGTTTACATACAACCTCACTGTTAGGAAATCCAGGGTACCTTGCCCCCTCTTCCCATCCCTGACTAGTCTCTCTAACCCTCTGGAGGCATTTGGCCGTGTGGCTCACTTCTCCAAGAGATCCAGGCCAGAACCCCATGCCTGATTGAATCACACAGATATTAACCAAGACAGACTAACCTCTTTGGCTTCTGCCAACACAAGAGGCTCCTAACAGGCCAGTCATTAAATCACTCCCCCTCTGTCCATCCTTTTCATGCCAGGCCAAAATAAACCAATTACAAATTAAATGGGCAGATCATGTCCCTGCTCTAAAACTTTCACTAGTTCCCCATTGCCCTCAGGCTAAAGCCAAACTCTTTGGATGGACCCAAACACCCTCCATCCCCGGCCAGACTGAGCCTCTGGAACAAGCTTAGGAAAGTTGATGGGCCCCAGGATTCTCAGGAACTGGGGGAGGAGTCCGGTCTGGTCTCCAGAAAAGAGACTCCTATTCTGGTTTCCTAGCCTGGGACACCCCATTCCAGATGAGGAATCCTTTCTGAGCTTGGATTAGAGCCCTACTTGGGGCAGAGAGAGGGAAGATGGGGAGTGAATCATTAGGCTGGAGGTGGGAGTGCCAGGAATGGGCTGGGCCCTGGGCTCAGAGGGGTTAACTCCAAAGCGAATTTCCTCCTCCAGCGAGATCAATGGGCTACTTACTGCAGAAAGAGGCAGAAGCAACGCAGGGAGGCAGAAAAGAACCAGGCAGAAGAGCATGCCACCCGGGGGAAATCAGGGACGGAGGAGGAGGTGGTCGGTGGCTACTCCGGAGGGAGCGCCCAAGTCTGGCTCAGCAGAGGAGGTGCCTTAAAGGAGAAGAGGGAGCAGCGGGAGGCAGACCTGCACCTACAGGGAGGTGCCAAGGGGTAGCCGCTGAGCCAAGAGGCAGCCTCAGTCTGGCCGGTTCACCCAGGACCAAGTAGGGCCCAGTGCCCAGAGTTGAGGTGGGTGTTGCCCATCCTGAGCCTCAGGGGGCTTGCTGCATGCTGGGGGTTGGGGTGGGGGGCGCAGATTACTGCCTTTCTTCCCTCCACCCAGCACCCCCCCCATGCCCTTAATGTGTCCCACCAACCCAGAGGTCCCAGGCGAGCAGGGGGATCCACAGGTAGTAGCCAATAGGGCCGACGGATGGAGCAAGGGTGAGAGTGGGCACAGCATCCATAAATGCACACGCGCACACACACGCACACATGCACACACACTTACTCACATGGGGATCGGAGGCCCCACCTGTTACAGGCTGTCAGCCAGGTGGCAACAGCCCCAGGTCTGCCACTCAAAGTGTGATATTAGCCTCCCATGTCCCCTCTCTGGGCCTCAGTTTCCTCTTGTGCGAAAAGGGGGTCAGTGGCCTCTATGGTTTTCCCAGCTGTGCCACTGTGGGGCTTTCACTAAACCGGACTTTATGATGACTCAGGGATATCACCCGTGTTTTGCTGACTTTGACCCACGTCCGATTCTCCCCCTGAGGTCCATCTATCAGCAGCTTGGCTTGGGCTCGCCCCTCCCCCACCTCCCGGGTCCTCAGCCCATTCTGCTGGGAGGTATCCACTGCCTAATCCTTTCTCAGGGGGGTGTTCCCTAGGAAACTGAGAAACCCACCTCAGACACGTAGGCAATTGTGCCCCGCTTGCACAAGTGGATCTCAGGGAGAACTTGTGGCTATCGCCCTCCTCCCACCACCATTCCCCAGGAGCTCCCTGCGCCCAGCAGACAGGACCAGGCCGAGGCAGGGGGGCCTGGGTGGAGACCACGGGGTCGTGTGACCAGAGCTGGGAGCTCCTGTCTGAGGACTCCAGCTTCTTTCCCTCAGGTGCCCATCGGATGGGAAGATGGCTGATGCGCAGAACATTTCGCTCGACAGCCCAGGGAGCGTGGGGGCCGTGGTGGTACCCGTGGTGTTCGCCCTCATCTTCCTGCTGGGCACCGTGGGCAATGGGCTGGTGCTGGCCGTGCTGTTGCAGCCCAGCCCCAGTGCCTGGCAGGAGCCGGGCAGCACTACGGACCTGTTCATCCTCAACCTAGCTGTGGCCGACCTCTGCTTCATCCTGTGCTGCGTGCCCTTCCAGGCCGCCATCTACACGCTGGACGCCTGGCTCTTCGGGGCCCTCGTCTGCAAGGCTGTGCACCTGCTCATTTACCTCACCATGTACGCCAGCAGCTTCACGCTGGCCGCCGTCTCCGTGGACAGGTGCGCTGGGCCTGGGACCTGGCTGGGTCGGGGCTGGGGAGGGAAGACCTGGACAGATTCCTTAGGAAGGAGAGCTTGGGGGACCAAAAAGGGAGAGGATGGCAGGGAGAGAAGGAACAGCTCTCCAGCCCCTATCAGTCTCTGCGCACCTGCAGAGACTGCTCCAGGGGACCATCCTGCCCCCCACCCCCGAACTCGACCGTGAGCTTCCAGGAGACATCTGTGTGTCTTACATGCCGGCACAGAAGCTGGCACGTAGTAGGTGCTCCGTAAGTGTGACGTGAATGGCAAAAAGAACACATGAATGAATCCATCGGTTACTTTATTACCGCCCACACCCAACCTAGGCTGTGGTCATACCTGTTTTCGCCGTTCCAAACTTGGGGTCCGATCCAGGCTTTTGGTGACCTTGGGCAAGTCTCTTCCTTCCGAGCCTCTATCCCAGCCCAGCTGCTCCAAGCGCTGGGCGTGTTACCGCCCTCCACCCTGGCCGCCACGGGGCGAGGCAGGTCCGCAGATAGCGTGCCCGCGGGGTGCGGGGGGTGGGGGGCGCGGGGCCCTGCCGCCCGCCGCGCTGACCCGGCGCCCGCCCGCAGGTACCTGGCCGTGCGGCACCCGCTGCGCTCGCGGGCCCTGCGCACGCCGCGCCACGCCCGCGCCGCCGTGGGCCTCGTGTGGCTGCTGGCGGCGCTCTTCTCTGCGCCCTATCTCAGCTACTACGGCACCGTGCGCTACGGCGCGCTCGAGCTCTGCGTGCCCGCCTGGGAGGACGCGCGCCGGCGCGCCCTCGACGTGGCCACCTTCGCCGCCGGCTACCTGCTGCCCGTGGCCGTGGTGAGCCTGGCCTACGCGCGCACGCTGCGCTTCCTGTGGGCGGCCGTGGGCCCCGCGGGCGCGGCGATGGCCGAGGCCCGGCGCAGAGCCACGGGCCGCGCGGGGCGCGCCATGCTGGCGGTGGCCGCGCTCTACGCCCTCTGCTGGGGCCCGCACCACGCGCTCATCCTCTGCTTCTGGTTCGGCCGCTTCGCCTTCAGCCCGGCCACCTACGCCTGCCGCCTGGCCTCGCACTGCCTCGCCTACGCCAACTCCTGCCTCAACCCGCTCGTCTACGCGCTCGCCTCGCGCCACTTCCGCGCGCGCCTCCGCCGCCTGTGGCCCTGTGGCCGCTGCCACCGCCACCGCCACCGCCGCGCCCGGGGTCCCCCGGGTGCCCGTCGCCGCGTCCGCCCCGCCGCCGGCCCCGGGGACGCCCGGCCTCGCAGGAAGCTGCCGGCGGGCGGCGGCCGGGCGGGGGATCCTGGCGAAGGGCCCGCCCGCGCCTTAGAGGCTGAACGACGAGCCCCGTCTGCCCCAGGACCGGAATGAACCTCGTCCGCCTCCCCTCTGCGCGGGGGACCGTCTGTCTGCCATTCCGCTTCCCCCAGGGGATGGGGCCAGGCAGGAGTCCTCCGAAGCGAGGCGCACTGTCTGAGCTGGGGCTCCAGTCCGGTGGACGCCCCTGGGCCGTAAAATTGGGTCCCCCCATCCCGGCTAAGCGCAGGCTCCCCGGGCCCGACAGCCCCCAAACTCTGGCTATAGCCAGTCTGGCTCCAACTCAGTCAGCGGCTTCCAGGCCCTGCTTCCTCCATCGCCCTTCCTAAAGCCCCTTATCCCTTCTAAGCCGTGCCCTGGGTAATGTAACGCCAGCCAGCGTAGCCGCTAATTTAGCAAATAGTTGTGAAGCATTCACTGTATATCTTATGCGGTGCTACATTCTTCAGTCTAATTAGCAAAGCAGCTTTGCAACATAGATAGGATTAGTTCCATTCCTGCAGTTGGAGAAATCAAGAATCAGAAGGGGTTCGGGATTTGGGGCACCCGGGTGGCCCAGTCAATGGAGCGTGTGACTCTTGACCTCAGGGTTGTAGCTTCTGAGCCTGTTGGGTGTAGAGATTATTTAAAAATAAAATCTTTTAAAAAACAAACAAACAAAAGTTCAGTGATTTGCCCAAGGTCACATAGCTACTGTCCAGCAGAAATTGGATTGAAACCCACTGCTGTTTAACTTTGTCTGCTCACTGGAACCGGCTTCTCCACCTCTGGGGACTCTGTTCTCAGTTTCTGTGTTTTCCAAGGTTTTCCTTGGTCCTTCCTGATTCTGTATTGGACCTCTTCCCTAAACCAGCAGCTCCCCACACTTGACTGGATCCTCTGGAAACCTCAGAGAGCTCCCAGTCCCCTCCCTTAGGATAGTTCTGTTCAGCCACTCAGGCCAGCAAGTCCTGATGGCCTTCCCCAGCCTTCCCCAGCCACCCGGTCCCAGGTCCACTGCCTGACCCAAATCCCCTGCATTATTCCTTCAGCCACTCGCTGCTCCTGGCTCAGGTAAGACACGGACCCACACTTGGGTCCCAGCCAGCAGCCCCGGCTTCCCCGTGGCCCCCTCCCTCCCTGTCCATGCACACAGCGGGGTAGTCCGTGGCTGTGGCAACCTGCTAATTAACCAATAAATCAGTCTCAGTGGTTGGAGAGCTACCCACTTCCCTCCCTCCATCCCCCCCACCCCACACCAACAATATTTATTAGCTCAGGCTGAGGCCTGAGACCTTTCAGCCTCCTTGTCTCCCTGGCACACCTCCCAGCTGCTGGGCACCCTGGGAAGGCCCCTCCCGGACACTAGGCAGCTGCTGAGTCCGCCTCACTGCCTGCCACCTGCCACAGACCCAGGGGTCAGAGTGTCAGTCACCCTTCACAGGGGGAGGCTGAGACGGGCTAGGGAAGTGACTGCTTTGAGAGCCCAGCGCAGGCGCCTGACCCCAGGTCCAGTGTTCTCTCTACTGCGTCTCTGCCAAGGTTCCCGTGGCTGGCTCCGGCCACAATGGTGGGAGCATTTCCCGGATGGCAGGCCTCCCGTGTGGCCTCTACCTCCACGTGGCGGCCACTCACACCTGCACTGGCTCCCCTGTGCCTCGCAGACAAGAGATACTACCTCCATTTTCAGAAGTGGAAACTGAGGCTCCAGGACATGAGGTAGCCTGACCAGAGCTGGGATCCTACCTGGGCCTGACGGAGGGCTCTCAGGGCAGGCCGGGCAGCATGGGAAAACACCTAAGACCACCTGACAAGGTTCACCACACCACACTGATGAGTTCCTGCTAAGTAGAACAGGGAGCGACATCTCCTTGGGCCAGCCACCCTGCTGGGCTGCCACTCCTTGGTCAGCTCTGCGAGCAGGGACGGGCACCCAACTGGGAACATTGTCCATCCCAGACAGGCAAGAGACAGGATCACCTAGCCAGGGAGCGGCAGAGCCAATAGGAACCTGCATGAAACTCCAGGCCTGGGGTGAGTGGAGGTGGGGGGAGGTCAGGGGGAACCCTCCACAGTGGCCTGGGTCTCTGCTCCCCTGGCAGAGGAACAGTGGTAGAACCCAGGCCCCTAGCTGGACTCCAGAGCCTCCTACTTCCGAAGGGAATCTCTCTGGCCCACTGGAGGCTCTGACTAATGGAGGACAGAATAGCCTGGACCAGAGCAGGACAGGAGAGGTGTTTGATACACAAAGATGGAGATGATCCTTCCCTTCCTTCTTTCCTTTACCCCCCAGGCTTCTGGGTGCCTGCCTTAAGCTATGCCATGGGGGGAGCTCAGAGAAGGTCTTTTTTTTTTTTTTTTAAGAATTTATTTATTTATTTGACAGAGAGAGAGATCACAAGTAGGCAGAGAGGCAGGCAGAGAGAGAGGGGGAAGCAGGCTCCCTGCTGAGCAGAGAGCCAGATGCGGGACTCGATCCCAGGAGCCTGAGATCATGACCTGAGCCGAAGGCAGAGGCTTAACCCACTGAGCCACCCAGACGCCCCCTCAGAGAGGGTCTGAGTCTGACTTGGTCCCTGTCTTCCAGGAGCTCCTCTGTCTAGCTGGAGAGGGAAACAGCAAAAGAAGGAAAGACAGTGCTGTGTGGTGAGGCCGAAACGGTAGAACACACGGTTCTGAAAGGGCACAGAGGAGGAAACTCCTGCCTTCCTGGGCAATCCAAGCAGGAGTCCCGGAGGAGGTGGCAGTTCCTAAAAAAGGCGAAAGGGGTCTGCCAGCTGGAGCAGCAGCTTGTGCCAAGGCAGGGTACAGGCAGGAGCAATAGGGGCTTGTGCAGTTGAAGCAAGCGGGGTGGGAGGAGTCTGGGGAGGCCAGGAAGGCAGGTGCAGTGAGATCACGTGGCCTCCTGGGCCAGCTGGGGGAGCAGGAACCTCATCCTTCAGCAGGCAGTGATGCCACTGAAGGTTTTTAGGATGGGCCCCGTCAAACATGTAGCTGGGAAGCCCCCAGCCTGGCTACATGGAGGCTGGGCTGGAGACACCAGGCTGGCACTAGCCACCCGATCCAGAGGCGGCTCTATGAGCCTTTGGCCAGGAAGGCCACTGACAGGGGCCTGGCCTGGGGCTGGGAAACTCTTTTTTGCCATGGATTTGGCAGGAAGACTGATGGCCTGCTGCTGGGCCTGGGCTCAGCCTTGGAGACCCCTGGGTCTGCTTCAGGCTCCTAATGCTTGGAAGAGCAGATGGTCATAGTATTTTGGCTTGGAGAGAAATGTGAGTCCTGTGGGACCCCAGGCAGGCACTGGGGGCTGGAGGAGGGGCCGAATGTGCTCTGGCCATTCTCCGAGGCCCACGAGAATCTACTCAACCTGAGCCCCCAGCAGGATCTCAGGCTGGGCCTGGGGGCAGCCTGGGGGTCCCAACAGGAGTTGAGTTGGAAGGAGGTCTGAATTCTGCAGCCTTCTCATCCTCCTGTTGGTGCAAACTGCTCAGGGAGGGGCCTGCAGTGCTCACGACTAAGCACTTACTAGGCACAGAGTTCTTCTGCAGGAAAAAAAGGCAGAAGCATGGGGACTTGGAGGAGCCCAGAAGGCCCTAACCCAGCTTAGGCAGGCAAGGAAGGCTTCCTGGAGGAGCTGGTGCCCAACCCAAGTCCTAAAATAGGAGTCAGTGAGGGTAGATGGGGAAGGGAACTATAGAAGAACATGGGCGGGCACAGGCCACCTGGAGTCAGGCACAGCACGGTCCTGTCCGCTGAGGATCTGCCATACTACAGAGGGGCCCCAGCAGGAAGTGAGGTGGGAGCGCTGGGGACAGTCTCAAAGGATTCTGTCAATCCTCTTTGAAATTGAGGCTGTAAATTGTCCTTCAGGGAGCCACTGAAAGGTTGTAAACAGAAAAGTAAAGAGACTTCCCCTTTAAGGAACTTTCTGGTTGCCAGGCAGGCTTTCCTGGGGAGGAGGGCAGAATGAGATAGGGGCGGGGCAGGGACACCAGTTAGGAGGTTGGTGGGAGAATCTGGAGAGACGGAGATATCTAAGATGTTGATGGTGGGGATGTGAGGATAGACGGGACAACCACTTACAAGGTACACTCGGAGCTTGGTGACTAAATGTTGGGGGGTGTCCCAGCCGACATTCCAGACTTCTGGCCTGGGCTACTGGGGGTGACAGGGGGGAATAATGGGGGCCATGTTTAGGGGGAACACGCTGAGACTGAGGGGCCTGGGGGACACAGTGGGGGGTGTCCACAGGGTACCTGCTACACTCAGGCCTCGTGCTTGGCCCTGGAATGTGTCTCCTCTGCTTTAGAACTTGGAGAAACGAAGGGCCCGAGAGATTAAGTAACTGGCCCAAGATCACAGAGCTGGGTCTACCTCAGGTCTGTCTGATCTCTGTTCCACGGTCTTTAGGGAGAAGAGGCAGGAAGGAGTTGATGGAAGCAGAGGGAGGAAGTTGAAAGTGCAAAGGTGACCCCCCCCCCAACTCACCACCCTGTGTAACAGCAGTAGCCGGGGCTGACACTCAGTCCTGGGCAGGGTGAGCAAGGGCAGGGCCCAGGCACAGCTGCTCAGCCCCCTACCCTGCTTCAGGCTGGCAGGAACGGCATCATCCATCAACTTCGAGGTGTGTACCTAGGGATGAAAATACCAATTAACCACCCCGAGACTTCCTGTTAATGAACACCAGTTCCTCGGGCCTGACTCAGGGCTCATTTGCGAGCTGCCAGCCAGATCCAAGAAGGCAGGAGGCCAGAGGAACAAGCTGTGCAGGGGCGGGAGGCGGGGGAGCATGGCTTCTGGCTTAAGTGGACAACACTCTGATTTACTGAGGCATCTGCTTGATGCCACAAGGTGGCTCAGGCTCTGTGCAGGGGTGATACAGGAGCAGGAGGCGGGGCGGTGTGCAGGGCACCAGCTCAGAGTTCCTGGGATGCTGGGGAGGGTGCCAGCCTGAGTGTCCGATGAATGGACTGCAGGGTTGACACAGAGCGGTCGGTGGCAGAGTGCAAAGGTCAGGGCACCACGGACTTTGAGCCCCTGCGGGGTCAAATTTGAAGGCCAGCTCCCTCAGCTCATGTTCCTGAGCTCTCTGTGCCCGGGGGGCTTGCAGAACTGAGCTGTCAGAGACAGGTCCCATTCGAGGCAAACCACCCACTGGTGGCTCCCTGGCCGCTGCCACATGTTTGTGACATTGCCAGCAACGTCTCCAGTCTGGTCTCCACCAAAGCCCTCACCATCCAGCCCAAGAGGCACGACTTACCCACCTCTGCCCCTCGGGGCAAGCCGACTGCCAAGTCCTTCGGTGACTCGTGCCACCCGCCCAGGCTTTCAAAGTGGGAGAAAATCACCAGGCTGGCATGGACCAGTCACAGGGACAACCACTCTGGTCCCTCGGCTGGGGCTTTGGGAAGGACTCTTGCTTCCCTGAGCCTGGTTCCTTATGTAGAAAGGGAGCTGATCATATCTCCCTGATGCACGGATGTGTGGGCTTGAGGGCCAGCCCTGGAGAGGCAGGGTACCCAGAATTGGGGGGAGCCAGGGACTTTGATGGGATTGCCCGGGCATCAGACCGGCTTCCCGATCCCCTCTCAGCCAGCCCTGGGCTCAGCATCTGAAGCGGTCTGGGAAGCAGGCAGCACTGGCAGAGGTAATGACCTCTAGAGGGGCTTTTCCCTGGAGCTCATGGTGCCTGCTCTTGGGTAAGAATGCACCTGACCTCTAGCGTGGAGGTGGACGGGGCTTCTGCCACCAGGGCAAATCTTCAGACCTCAGGACCTCTGCAGCCTCGTCCCTCCTCCCTCTCTGGCCACCCTCTCACCCTCCTGGGCCCAGCAGTTTCCATGGTCTCCAGGACCCACAACCAGCTCCCACCTGTCCTCCAGCCTCCAGGTCTGGCTCATGTTGTTCCATCCGCCTGCCCAGCTCTCCCACCACCGCAGGCAGGCTTGTGATGTTGGAGGCAACCCCCCAAGATCTTCAAGGGCCCCTCCAGCCTCACCAACTCAGACTGTCCTCTTTCTCTGACCTCTAGTGACCAGGTGCCTGCTTGGTCCACCAAGACCACGGTGTCATGTATTCGGCAAGTAAAGGACGTGACCCTCCCCTCATGGGAACAGAGATGTTCACTCAGTAAGGTCCAGCACTTCCTACCGACTGTGTCCCAGGGGACACTGGTGACCATCGGCACTTTGGAAACCTTGGTAGAGATTATGTTAGCCCTGGGCTGGGCCCCATACACCAGCTCTCTGACCTCAGGCAAGTTACTTTCCCTCTCTGAGCCTCAATTTTCTGCATCCATAAAATAGTAGCGAAGTATGTTGGTGACCTAACATTTTATCCCAAGCGCTGAAGCAAAGGACTTGAGAAAGGGCCTGCTGGCACCTCGTGGGAACTCAGCAAACGTGATCCCCCTCAGTTTTGGGAAACTCTGCTTCTGAGAAGGCTCTAACATCAGGCATGGTGGGAACAGCATGAGTTTGGGGGTGGACCCAGGCTCCAGCCCAGCTGCCCAGCCGGGTCACCCTGGCAAAGCTGCGTTTTCTCTGCTATCAAAAGCAGCAGTGAGCCTAGTGGTCTGGAAGGATGGTTGTGAGAACCTGTGACTATTCTCCTGTAAGCACTCCCCACTGTTTGCCAGGGACTGTGTCCTTCTGTTCACGGCCACACTCCCACTGAGGGCATAGCTGGTGTCCTGTGTTTATGACCCTGAAACGTGAGATCTAAAACAAAGGACCCTGCCTAGAAGGTGAAATCAACGGAGGTGGATTTCTTCTTCCCTCCAGGAGCCTCACATCCTCCCCTTCTCCTGCTCCCTCCACCTCCGAACTCAGTAACTCCCAGAGCAGCTAGGAACAGAATTAGCTCCTCTGCGGGTGACCTTGAGGAGTTCTCCATCCTGCCCCCTGCCCAGCTCAGCCAGCTTAGGGCCCACATGTGTGCTTTCTGACTCACTCCAGTGTCTGGAACAGACTTTAACGGGCTGGCTGTCCAGACAGATTTGGGGTGGCAGGCATTTCCTGGCTGGAAATGGGGTAAGGCAGATTGGCTGGCTGCCTGGCTGTCTGGCAAGCGTTTGATGACTGGCTTATATGGCTGGGGGTGGGGGGGAGTGGACAGTAGCTCCTTCCCTTGTCCCAGTGGCCCATTCTCATGGTGATGTGGTTCCAGGGGCCAGGAGTAGGTGGCACCATGGGATAGAGGATGTCGCAGGGATGTGTCCTGCTTTCCAGGTGGGGCTGGCTTGGTCCAGGCCACGGACTTGTTAGGAGTTAGCCAGTGAGTCTGTGTCAGACTGTTCTAGAAACAGCTGCAGTCATCTCAGGGCAATTTCAAAAAATCCCAGCAGCCCCCACCCTCTCAGCTCTGTCCATGCAAAGCAGCCTGCCCGAGGGCATAACCCGTCTCAGAAGTACACAGGTGGTCCCCAGGGTGTCCTTGCCCTTACCTATCTGCTCCCAAAGCTCTGTAGCAAGAGTTCCTAACTTCTTCTGATGGTAGACCCTGCTGAGAGTGAAAGCTATGGTCACTTTTGTCAGAAACACAGGTACACTCTTCACACAAGGTCCTGCACGGCTTCAGGCGGATCATACCTCTCTGAGGGTGCATTCACTGAGCCCCTGAGCCCCGAGGCTGAGAAACTGCTTCACCTCTCCCCAGGGTGATCAGTCCCAGGAATATGGTTGCGGGAGGCCCAGAGAAGCAGGCCGCAAGAGAAGGGGCCCACCGCCTTTGAGGTCCATTCCCTCCCACCTTTACCTTGCCTTTGCCCGGACTTTCCTCTGCCCAGCCCCACCCCCAGGGCCACGGGCCAAGGGGCCTGTGTCCAGGTACCAGCACCTGCAGTGCCCCTGCAGAGGGCCAACTCACACGCGGCCCGGAAGCGAGTGAAAAGCCGCCCTGCCCCTGTACTTCTGCTCCCCTCTCTCCGGCCCTCCCTTAAGGGGAGCTCCTCCCTCTCGGGGCTCCTCCCCTCAGCCCGCCCCGCCTCCACTTCGCCCCTCCCCTCAACCCACCACCGGCTCACGCAGGGCCGCTCCCCCGCCACTCCCCCACGCACCACCCCTCCCCCCATACGCTTCTCTCCCCTCCCCCCGCCCCAACCAAGTGCTCTTCCCCTCACTCCTCCATGTGGACCGGCAACCACTTCACTCGGCTTGGGCTCCGTGGAAACCTGACTTCCCCTGTCCCCAGTCTTGGCGCTAGCCCCACACTTTCCCTCCCCTGATGCTGCCGGAAGTGGTGGGGTTTCTCCTCTCAGAGTCCTGAAGGCAACTCCCAGCCCGTGTCCCATTCCCACAGACACTTTTCTCTTCAGGGTCTGGGGAACCGCTGGGAGCCATGGGTTCAGCTCCCATGGGATGAGGCTGGGCTTTGAGGGGCAGCCCCCCCCTGAAAAGTAGCCAGGATTCGCGCGCTCCGCGGGCACGTGGTGCTGGGCCAGGGTGCACGTGGACAGTGGCCTGGGGGGTCTGTCTGTACTCTGTAGTCAGTGCCCTGGAGAGGGCCCCGCCGAGGTGCTCTGCCCTCCCGCTCCCTGCCTGCCAGGCCCCCTGCCAGGCCCCCGGGGACCCCTGCGGGTCCGCTGCACACAAGGGCCTGGCGGAGCAGGGTGTCTCCTTCACAGTGAGCTCTGAGCCTCCGCGGAGCATGTCAGTTTCCTGTCACTGCTGCAACAAACGTCCACAGACTTAGTGGCTTAAAACGACACATATTTATTCTCTTACAGTTCAGGCGGTCAGAATTCTAAGATCAGTGTTACTGGGCTAAAGTCGAAGTGTCAGCCGGGCTGGTCCCCTCAGGAAGCTCTGAAGGAAGCCTTCCTTTCCTTGCCTCTTCTAGCTTCTGTGGATGCCTGCGGTCCTCAGCTCTGACCCCCTCCCGCTGTATCTCCTCCTTCCTCTCTGACCTCCTGCATCCCATCAGGATGCCTGTGATTTACGTGAAGCCCCTGGGGTAACCCAGGAGAGTCTCCTGGTCCAAAGTTCATTTATGTAATTACACTTGCAAAGTCCCTTTTACCCAATAATGTTCACAGGTTCCTGGGTTCCTGGCGGGGGGGGGGGGGGGGGGGGGGGGGGGGGGACTATTCAGCCTACAACTAGGCTTCAGAATGGCCCACCTCGCCCTCCCCCCACCCCGGGGTATTTTAACGACTGGGCAAAAAAGAGTCTGGGGCTTTTCTGCTTTGGGTTCTGCAGGGTCCTTCCTAACCCTGTGTTTCTGAGGCCTCGGCTTCACCAACCCTCTGTTCCACCCGGAGAAAGTCACTGCGACGTCTCCTTGAAAGGCAGGTGACAAGCCTCAATCTAAGTGCTGGTGAGGGGTGCAGGGCCAGCCAAGAAGCCCCCGAGGATGCCTGCCTTCAGCCCACACCCTGCTGGCCACAACAGGCCCCTGGCCGGGAAAGGGACACAGAGAAGGGTCTGGGGCCGGCTGAGGGTGCCGGGGTGGGGGGAGGGGCGCGAGACAAGTGAGGCTGGCTGGGCCGGTGCACGTGGGCCGGGGCTCAGTGGCTGCAGTGCTGTGGGAGCAGAGGAAGAAGCTGGGGCTGTGGTCCCAGCCCACGGAGATGGTACAGACCGTGGCTGGGAGTGGTTCTGCAGTCGGCGAGAGCATCTGTGGCCTGCGGCATCTGGGCGCAAGGGCCTCACCACAGAAGTGCAGCTCTAAAGTCCCAGGTGTTGGGCTTTTTCTTGGTACTGAGAGAGCGGTTCGGGCAGGGGCAGGCAGCAGCTGAGCGGGACGGCGGGGAGCCTCTCTTGCTACCTCTTCTCCATGTTCTGCATCCGCAAGCTGAGGGACGTGAAGCTGGCCAGGAGGTCGGTCACTTCATCCACCTGTGGGACAAAACCAGGGCCCCGTCACAGGTGCCACAACAGGCCCAGGTGTCTCGGCCCCCAGAGCTCCACCCCAGTGCCACCGACATGGAGGGTAGGCACGGTCTTTCCTCCCAGGGTACGTGGCGGCTTCACCAAGGCTATGGAACAGCCATCCGACCGATGATCCTTGACTCCAGGGGGTCTCAGACTGCCCCGGAGGGAAGAGCCACGGGGCACGAGGAGTTTCAAAGGTGGTGGACAGAGGCTTTGGGGTCCACAGCGGGCTGCAACCCCGCAGCCCCGGCCTCTCTCTGCAGGAGTGGCAGGCTGTGTCACAGCAGAGAGGGACTGGCCCCGAGCTCCTGCCAGGTCCCAGGCCCGGCCGGGCCACTGGCGCTCACCTGCTCTTTGGTGCTCGTCATCTGGAGGCGGGTGCAGAGGTCGTCCAGCCGTTCCCGCTGCTCGTGCCGCCCCAGGCGCTCCAGGTACTCCCTCAGCATCTGGATGATCTGGAACAAGGGGCGGGGCTGAGCTGCCCGGGTTCTAGCTAGGTGGCCCAGACGCCAAATCGGGTCGGTGTGAAGCGACCGAGAGCCCTCGTGCTGGAGGCGGGCATGTCTGTAGTCCTGGCAGCCCCTGCCCCGGGCTTGTTTGCTGGCGTGTCTGTGTTTGGGCAGCCCCTGCGTGGGGCTGGTTTGCTGCCGTTGGCTCAGCACGACAGTCACTCACCTGCTTCACCTCCAGCCGCACAGCCTCCAGGCACTGGGAGTGGCCTTCCTGAAGGATGTTCAGCTTTGACTTGGCCAGGTGCAGGGGTGTGCGGCCAGCGCGGTCCAGGGCATCCACGCGGGCCCCTGCAGGAGTGGGCTGAGGTCAGCACACGGGGCATTGAGGGCAAGGGAGGAGGGTGAAGGGGAAGGGAGCGCATACCTCCTCGTAGCAGGGTAGTGATGACAGGGACGTGGTTGGTGCAGGCCGCTGAGGAAGAAGAATGGGGCCATGAGAGTCCCGAACATCAGGGCTTGGGCCGGTGTGCCCGCCGAGGGAGGAGGACCGTGACTCCCGAGTGTGCCTGCTCCAGGTCACACCTCCAGAGACGGCATCACCGAGGCCGCCATGGGGCAGGCCCAACTCTCTCCCTATACAGCTGGGAGACGGGACCCACCTCACCGCCAGCCACAGTGTGGCGCAGCCGCAGGCTGCAGGTCTCACCTTCCCTAGCAGGGCCCCGCTGAGCCACTGAGGTTGCTAAAGCAGCTGTGCCCAGGGCATGGCCCCCTGGGGACCGAAGGGGAAGGCCAGGGGACAGAGCGTGGGAGCAGGGCAGCCCCAGGGGGCTCAGGTTCTCCCCAGGTGACAGGAGATCCTGCTGGGAGTTTGCAGGACCCCAGGCTCTCCGGCAGAGCAGCCCACCTGCGCTGCACAGAACAGTGGGCTGGCGGCTTCCCAGGTACTTACCCAGGTGCAGCGGCGTGTTTCCCAGCCCATCTCGCTGGTTGGGATCAGCCCCATGGTCCAGGAGCAGCTGCACTGGAAACAGGAAAACCCGAGAGGAGTTGCTGGAGGACTTCTGCGGACTGGACCCTAACCCCCACCCCGAAACTAGCTAAAGAGGCTTCCTCAAGGGACATCTGGGTGGCTCAGTTGGTTAAGCCGCTGCCTTTGGCTCAGGTCATGATCCCAGGGTCCTGGGATCGAGTCCCGCATCGGGCTCCTTGCTCAGCAGGGAGCCTGCTTCTCTCTCTGCCTCTGCCTCTGCCTACTTGTGTTCTCTCTCTCTGATAAATAAAATCTTAAAAAAAAAAAAAAAAGAGGCTTCCTCAAAGTGTGGGACACTGAACGCAATACGGTTCTCTATGTTGTCTTGTCCATTTCATTCAGTCGTTCATTCACTCACTCACTTACTCCCTCACTCACAGGGTTTAAGTGCAGGACCCTGAGGGCCGGGCAATGAGGATTCTGGGACAGCCTTCCGGCCTATGCAGGACTGCGAAAGGATGGGGCTTTTAAGGGTTAAAGAAAGTTCTTTCAACAGCAGTGGCTGCTGGTAAAGGCTGTCAAGGACACTTTCTGCTCTTTCCATAGCTAAGTGCCATAGCGGGAATTAGGCCAACAGCTGATGCTGATCATCGCCCTCTCCGAGTCTCTATGCCACCTCCAGGGTGGGCTGCGGCATCGCCCGGGCCCATCAGTTACCTCGACGGATGTGCAGGTAGACTAAATCGCATGATACGACCAGGCTGGGCTGCACACTGAGTGCAGAAACGCATGGGAGTCGTATCATAGACCTACATGTGCAAGCTCTAAGTCCAGCCTGTAGAAGCAAACAAGACTATATCTCCATGGGGGCGCCTGGGTGGCTCAGTGGGTTAAAGCCTCTGCCTTCGGCTCAGGTCATGATCTCAGGGTCCTGGGATTGAGCCCTGCATCAGGCTGTCTGCTCAGCAGGGAGCCTGCTTTCCTCCACCCCCGTCTCTCTGCCTGCCTCTCTGCCTACTTGTGATCTCTGTCTGTCAAATAAATAAATAAACTCTTTAAAAAAAAAAAGACTGTATCACCATGACCTCAGGATAGGCAAAGATTGCTTAAATAGGTCACAGAAATGCTAACCACAAAAAAGAGAAGATGGATACAGTGGATTCAATAAAATTTAGAACTTGGGTTCATCAAAAGACACCACTCAGAGAACAAGAAGGCAAGATCAGAAAAGTTAAGTCATTTGTATTTGATAAATGACTTCTATCCAGAATATATAAAGAATTTCTACAAATCAATAATTGAAACAACAACAACAACAACCAGGCAGCTTGTTTGGAAACATGGACAAAAGGGGCGTCTGGATGGCTCAGTTGTTAAGCAACTGCCTTCTACTAAGGTCATGATCCCAGTGTCCTGAGTTCGAGTCCCGCATCGGGCGCTCTGCTCCACAGAAAACCTGTTCTCCCTCACCCACTCCTCCTGCCTGTGTTCCCTCTCTCGCTGTGTCTCTCCCTGTCAAGAAATAAATAAAACCTTTAAGAAAATAAAATGCGGACAAAAGACATGAACAGGAACTTCACAAAAGAGGATATAAAAATGGCCAGTATGTACAAAAGAAGACTACAAAAATGGCCAATATATACATGCTTAACATCTGTGGCTACCAGAGAAACATCAATTAAACCACAGTAAGATGCCACCATGCCAGAATGGCTAAAATTAAAAAGACACGATACCGGGCTTGTGGGTGGCTCAGTTGGTTAAGCAACTGCCTTCGGCTCAGGTCATGATCCCGGCCGGAGTCCTGGAATCGAGTCCCACATCGGGCTCCCAGCTCCATGGAGAGCCTGCTTCCCCCTCTGACCTTTTCCCCTCTCGTGCTCTCTTCCACTGTCTCTCTCTCAAATAAATAAATAAAATCTTAAGAAAAAAAAAAAGACACAATACCAAGTGTCAGCAAGGCTAGGGAAAAATGTGGAACTCTTCCATCGCTACTGGGAGTGTATACTGGGACAGCCACCAGGGGAAACTGTGCAAGCACGTACTAAAGCGAAATGTACGTGTCCCCTGGTGAGCCAGCAACTCCACGCTGCAATACCATCTAACACAGGTAAATGCTTATATCCACCAAGTCACAGGTGCAAGAATGTTCCCAGCAGCTGTATTCATACGAGCCCAAACCTGGAAACAACACAGACATCCATCAACAGTAGAATGGGTGTACTGTGGGACATCACACGATGAAATACCGTCCAGCAGTAAGAAAGGAGAAACTCCGGATACAAACAAGATTCAGGGGTGAGTCTCAGGGATGTAAGTTTGAGTGAAAGAGAATACAAAGACTGCATGCTCT
>PISX010019663.1:0-37585 GCA_004024625.1 Mellivora capensis
ACATCTGTATCTTTGGGGTAAATACCCAGTAGCGCAATTGCAGGGTCATAGGGAAGCTCTACTACACTGTTGGTGGGAATGCAAGTTGGTGCAGCCACTCTGGAGAACAGTGTGGAGGTTCCTCAAGAAGTTAGACTCAGTTTTTAACCGCCTTTTTAAATCTCTTCAGTCAGAGCCAACTGTGTGCTCTATATTAATCATATCATTTTAAGCTTTGCTGTTTCCTCTGACAGCATCGTCATGTATGATATTACTACTGAAATAAGAGCTTTTGTGATGTTGTATTTTCTTTTATTTTAATAGAAAGGAGTAGTTAAATAGAAATAAAATTACACTCAACTTACACAACTAAATTGAAACCACCACTTATACCTGAGTCCTTCAAACACTCATTTAATCAATATGTGTTTTTAATGGTAATAGTTACATGCTTACTAAGACAGCTTAATTAAGAAATACAATGATGAAATTAGAAAGGTACTAAAGGAAGCCATCTGGACATTTAGTCTCTCAACCTATAGACTATCTGTATTCCTTTTATGTTTTTAAAATGCATTTAGGAACAATTTGGTGAGCCAATATAGCAATACCAGATGTACTCTGCAAACTGATTATGAAGCAGATGGTTTAATGATCACACTTGTGTTTTAAAAGGTGTTGTTCTATTATGTAAGGTTCACATTTACGACACACGCTTCTTGTTTAGCATTGTGGATGGTGTCGTTCTGTCAGAGCATCTCACACATTTCTCTTCCTTTGCATCTGTTCAGTAAATAGGCTGACTGATTCTCATAGCAGGAGGGATAAATTATCCAGTTACATTGCTGGAAGGATGGTATATTGCACAATCCTTATTTTCTGATTAACATGATGACATCAGTATAACTTCTACTAGAGGCAACCATGGAAAATCAACACAGATGTCTAAAAGCCAAGTCAGGTTATGCCCAGTTTATTAAATGACTGATCCATGTGACCTAACAAGATTTCACATGAGCATTTTATTCCTTAATGGTATCTTTCTGCTATATACCATATAGTTTTGCTTAAACAAGCTTGAAGGTAAAACACACTCTGGAAATAATTCTATATTATGAGACTATAATCATAATTATTCTAGGCATATTAAACTAATAATAAAAATATTAGCCTCTACTTAGCCATAAGAGAAAATTATGCAGTGATAAGCATGCCTTTCTGAAGAAAGCAATTAAGTATTATGCTTTTTGCTCATGCACCAGATTTCAATTTTGTCATGTCTTTGGAACATAACGAAATGTAAGAAAAGCATTTCAAGGAAAGCCTGACTTGTCTATAAACTCAGTCTGTGTCCTGACATTCTGGCAAAGTTCCCTGCCTGATTTATTAAGGTAACTTAATTCTGGATTTGAGAGATCCAGTGGGATTTATTCTATTATCTTAATGACTAGACTAGTACTACTGTGAGGCAAAACTGTCATTCATTCAACTCAACTAGCACTTACTTGCCACCTACAAAATGCTCCTGTGCCAGCCGCCAGGGATACAAATATAAGTGGATCATGAGCATGCCCTCAAGGTGATTACCATCCATGGCAAAGCAGGATGCAAACAATTATTTGTGTGTGTCAAAAAGAATTCCCATTATTGCAACAAATATTAAACTGCAATTAATGGTGTTCATAATGAGGTATTAAAGAGGAAGTTTACTGATGTTTGTAATTTACACTAAAATACACCTAAAATAAGATGAATTAATAATGGACAGAGGGATGATAGACAATTGTATAGCAAATATAGTAAAAATATATATAATGATATAAACTAGGTAGTGGGTATACAGGTATTTGCTGTAAAATTATTTTAACCATATGACATACTTGAAATTTTTATGATAAAATGTTGGAAAGGAAAAGAAAGCAGGATGCTTACAACTTAAATTGTGGAGGAAAGAGGGCAGTTGTTACTTAAGGCTAGCTTATAGTATGAACATGAGAGAAGTTAGCTGTTTTAGGGTGCGAAATGGGGTAAATAAACGAAAATCAAGGAATTGAGAAACCAAGGCAGGGAACTGGAAGATTCATCTACTTAAGTCTATAGGTACTGAAATCATCAAAATTTTAAATTTGCTGTACCACAGAAAGTTACATTTAACCAGTATGTAAATCTTCAAGGAATCCAAAACTGGCCAATAATGAGTGACATGGTCATCTGATGGCAGAAGCTTCAAGGCTAGAGGCTTTTAGAAGTAGAGAGAGACAATGTTCTGGATACAACACAGAGAAATAAGAAGACCATTTATTCCAATTTCAGGCTCAGGGGCACAAAGACCACAGGAGAAAAATCAGTCACTACTTGAGAAAGCTACATAAAAATAGTACAGTAAGTGTAGAACCAAGTCTTGGCTAGAGTACTAAGGTAAAGAAAATGTTTAATCAAGAGTTTGAAGAACATTTGATAAGGACAAATCAGAAATTCCAGAGAGTGCACTAGCAGAATTTAGAAAATGAAATTGGGAATAGCAGTAAAAAATAGAGTCAGATGAGGTTAAACACAACCTATAGAAGGATGAGAGTCCAGATCTTCTGAATAAAATACACAGTAATAAAAAATTTTATGATGCTCAGAAGACCAAATGGGTTGATGAAATTCTGGATGATGGAAGGGGAGAAAGATCTGGGAGTATCTTGTCAAAGCATGCAGAAAGGGTAGCTATTTATCACGTGGACAGGCAAGGAAGGGATTTCCAACCAGTGGGAACAGCCAGAGTAAATAATCAGAGGAACTTAAGAAAAGAATGTTTCAGGGAATACAACTAGTTGAACATCTGAGGTGTGTAAAGTGCAAAGGTGAGAGTTCTAACAGTTGAAGCTGTAGACAGAGGCAGGGTGTTATAGGCCAGATAGGAAGGGTTTAATAAGTATCCTATAAGCACTGAGGAACCACTAAAGAATACATTACCTTGTCACAAAGATTACTCTGGACACAATATGGCCAGATGATGTCTTTGAATTAGATCTGAATTAGATGATGTCTTTCTAGAAGTAGAAAATCCAGCTAAGAGGATTATTCCAAGAGCAGGTGGCAAATGATTAATGCCTGAGCTAGAAATGTGGCGTTAGGGATGGAGAAGCATGGATATGAGATACCTTTAGAAAAAAGGACCAAGCTTTAGAGGGGGGGGAAAAAAGCCTACAGCAACTGATGCAAACAGCAAGATAATGGGAAATATCTGTGACAGACGCCCTCTCTTTCTTAAATAATTAAATAAATAAAATATACAACCATACATTGCAATTGATGTCTACATTTAAATATATTAATAATAAACATAATATGTTCTCATAATAAACATGAGATGTTCTCATGTTAAATATGATAACATGCAAATTTAAAGTTCATTTCTTGAAAAATGAAAAATAAACACTTTAATCTCAAAACTAAAGGCCATTTCTCTGCTGTAGAAGCTATCTTGCAAAAATCTTTATAAGGTAAAATTCATATCTAAAACTATAGCTTAAGACTTCTTTTTCTGACAAAAAAATTATTACACGTGGCTGATTCATCATTCTTCTAAATTCGTAAGTTCATTTTTCCCATTTCTGTTTAAATAACAGTATTTTAGACTAGGTAGACAATGCTACTATACTGTCTAAATTCTAGCCAAAACTGAAATTTCTTAAACTATTTCTGTCACTACTTGGATTTGACATACTCTAAGGAGAAAGACACATCTAGAATTCTCACATGAAATATAATTTCTTTTCAGCCGTGTTCATGATTTCTAATTATCTAGTTTTGTTCTACCCATTCAAATTTGCTGTTCTGTTTCCACTGATAAAACACTATTTATACTGTTTCTCCTTCGGCTTCTATATGATTTGAAACTTATGGAGGCTGTTTTCCTTTTATGTACTTGGTTATTAGTATATCTTCTATTAATGACTGGACATATGCCAAGTAAGATACAATCCTCTTTCAGCTACAAACAGTATAACAAAACCGAGGCAACCATAAGAATTTTAACATTTATAGTCTAGTTGTAGCCCTGCATCAGTGCTGCTAAATCTACGTGTTGAAAATAAAAAGGTAGTTTTTAACACAGCAGGCTGATGATGCTGACAAGCCATTGTTATCCATCTATCTAGGACTCCTGACAAGAGGTTGTTATTCATGATTGCTTAATTTAAGCACTATTAGAATTAACAGTCTTTTTATCATCCAAATAGCAAAAATTGGAGCAACTCCATTTAAAACTGAGTTCTATTCTGAGAAAGATATACACAGCATTCAAATCAACACATAATCCAACATACAGAATCAACTACCTCCCCAAAATCTGAAAAAATTAGGCCACCACAGAATAAATTATGGACCAAGCACCTTGGCAATTTTCTACTCCACCTCTTTCTACTTAAGTCTGGTATAAATGGTTCAATGAAGATGAACTTTGGATTCTCCAACTCTTTTTTTTAAAGACTTTATTTATTTATTTATTTGACAGACAGAGATCACAGGTAGGCAGAGAGGCAGGCAGAGAGAGAGAGGGGAAGGGAAGCAGGCTCCCCGCTGAGCAGAGATCCCGATGTGGGGCTCGATCCCAGGACCCTGGGATCATGACCTGAGCTGAAGGCAGAGGCCCAACCCACTGAGCCACCCAGGTGCCCCATGGATTCTCCAACTCTTTTAAAGCAATTATCTTAGACCTTTGACTTTACGATAGATCTTGATCTCTTTTTTACCTACAGCCTACAGAATCCCTAACATTCTTTCCTCTGCATCCAGTTTTCAGCCCAATAATCACTTCTGGAATTTTGTAACAGGACTTGGCTTTCCTGTTTATCACTTTTGTACTATCCTAAATACAACTGCTTCTCTCTCTCTTGACTCCTTTTATTACTCTGGGAACACAGTGTGTCTGACCACAAGGCAGCGTAACCACGCCCTCCCCCAGCAACCTGACTGGCTTGTGAATCTCCACTTTAAAATAATTCATACCCCTTTGTCTACCCTATTTTTTCCTTATGATTCTCATTCTTGTTGCTTTTTCTTCTAGCAAAAAAGAAAACTATTAAGGTGCAGTAACATTTCAATTTGTCTGAAATACATCTAGGAAAAGAAAGAAAGGAGCTGACTAGCTTATATATGTACCTTCTATTATAACATGAATTACCCTTACTCATTCTCTGACCAACTGGTCAACAGGGTAGGATTAAGAATCCAATGAGGTAATAAAACAGATAATCATGTCAAAAAATGGGCAGAAGACAAGAACAGACACTTCTCCAACGAAGACATACAAATGGCTAACAGACACATGAAAAAAATGTTCATCATCACTAGCCATCAGGGAGATTCAAATTAAAACCACATTGAGATACCACCTCACACCAGTTAGAATGGCCAAAATTAGCAAGACAGGAAACAATGTGTGTTGGAGAGGATGTGGAGAAAGGGGAACCCTCTTACACTGTTGGTGGGAATGCAAGTTGGTGCAGCCACTCTGGAGAACAGTGCGGAGGTTCCTTAAGAAACTAAAAATAGAGCTTCCCTATGACCCTGCAATTGCACTACTAGGTATTTACCCCAAAGATACAGATGTAGTGAAAAGAAAGGCCATCTGTACCCCAATGTTCATAGCAGCAATGGCCACAGTCACCAAACTGTGGAAAGAACCAAGATGCTCTTCCATGGATGAATGGATAAGGAAGATGTGGTCCATATACACTATGGAGTATTATGCCTCCATCAGAAAGGATGAATACCCAACATGGACGGGACTGGAAGAGATTATGGAATATCAACATGGACGGGACTGGAAGAGATTATGCTGAATGAAATAAGTCAAGCAGAGAGAGTCAATTATCACATGGTTTCACTTATTTGTGGAGCATAACAAATAACATGGAGGACACAGGGAGATGGAGAGGAGAAGGGAGTTGAGGGAAATTGGAAGGGGAGATGAACCATGAGAGACTATGGACTCTGAAAAACAATCTGAGGGTTTCGAAGGAGCGGGGGGTGGGAGGTTGGGGGAGCCAGGTGGTGGGTACTATGGAGGGCACGTATTGCATGGAGCACTGGGTGTGGTGCATAAACAATGAATTCTGTTATGCTGAGAAGAAATTTATAAAAAAAAAAACTATTATGAACGCAAAAAAAAAAAAAAGAAGAAGAAGAATCCAGTGAGGTAGGTCCTTTTTTCTAAAGTTGGTGCTTATTTTCTAAAAAAGTATTAAAACAAACAAAAAACCCAGAAAACTCCTTAGTCAATTTTTTTATTATGCTAGTAAACCAATTCATTTTAAAAACTGATAAAGGCTATCAAGTATTTATCCTGTCTTTCTACATGACCATACCTTAACATAATCCAATAGTTCAAAAGGAAAAGTTGCTTTTCATAGAAGCAGGACACCTTCTAAATAAGTATCAAATAATGCAATCAAAATATCACCATTTTGGAACCATCAAGAAATAAAGATAAACAATGACCAAAATAGGTACTAACATCACAGAGGAGTCAAATATTCATGTCTTCTCATGGGAGTACACAATATTACTAAAGAAGTATTTTTATTTATGAAAGAATCAGAGTTCTTTTAGCCTCCTGATCTATGTACCACATCTTAAGAACCCACAGGGGTTGGAGGACAGATTAAATGACACCATGGTATTTAGGAATGATTTCAGTTCTTAATAAATAAAATAATTTTGAAACTCAAATACTCATACCATAAAATACATCTTGTTGTTCATTAAAAGTATAATTAATACTGATACTGAGAACATTAAAAAGAAAAAAGCAGTGAGGATGTTCATCTCCCAGCCTAGAGAGAATAACAGGGTCTAGGATTACTTTCCACCATAAACAATTGCAAAACTGAGTAAATTTCATATATATTTGTCGTACATTAGGTAACAGGGAGCACTGGATTGTAATCCCTGAAATAAAGTAAACAAATGAAAAGAGACCTATTTATGATATTTTTCTAACCTGATATTTTATATTTAGAAACAATATTTTAAGGAATCAAAACCTAGGATACCCTGCAGCTGTAGAACACAAAAATATAAGCATTTTTAAAGTACAGGTACTAAACAACAAGAAAAATGACTGGGAAGAAAAGTAACACATCAGTAGATAAATCAACAGAATTTTTAAAAATATAATTACCATTATCATTGTATTAGAGAAAATTAGGTTCACCCTAATGTTACAGAACACCCAAATTTACAGTGGCTCAAACACACAAATTTTGTTTTTTATTTCTTTCACTCTGTAAAAGCTCAGATTTAGTAGAATAGTTCGATGAAGTAATCAGGAACCCAAATTCCTTCCACATTTTGACCTCACCATTACTTTGCATGGTCTTTATCTTATATTTTTGATTATTGCTGGATCTCCTGCCATTATGCCAAGATTCCAGCCAGGGGTAAGAAGGAAGAATGGAAGGTACATTCCCTTGAACATAAGCTATTCCTACAACTTACATTTATATCCCTTTGGTCAGATACTGGCAAAGCAGCCAACCTATTATAAAGGAGGCTAAAATAGAGTCTATATTCTGGGTAACTGAATATATTTTTAGCTGCCCAAGCTTTAAAAAAAATGATTCTTTTATACTACCAGATAGAAGAAACTCTCAATCTTTGTCACAATTATTATGTCACAATTATAGCAGAATTATTAATCTGCTATACCATAAACTAAAAGAGAAAGACTAAAACTAGGAAACAGCAATCCATATTTCAAAGAACGACAACACTGAAAAAGTGAAACCAACTAAAGAAAAGGTTTGGGGGAAGGCAATAGTGAATAAAAGGAAGTTAGTGGCCCAAGAGCTAACTCTATACCTGCTGAACCCCTCAAGGACCTATTTTGATGTTTCACTGGACTAGATTTGTTCTTACAAATAAAAGAAGAAGAAATGAAAAGTAGAGAACACCTTAAATTACCCTTGACAGATATTTCTTTTAGATTAATTAGAACAGAATAAGGGTAAGTGTAAACCCACCACTTCATGCTAGAAATATAAGATGGATAAAGAAGATGTGGCATATATGTACAATGGAATACTATGCAGCTATCAAAAGAAATGAAATCTTGCCATTTCCAACAACGTGGATGGAACTAGAGGGTATTATGCTGAGCAAAATAAGTCAATCAGAGGAAGACAATTATATGACCTCTCTGATATGAGGAATATGAAAGGCAGGGTAGGGGGTTTTGGGAGATAGGGAAGGAAAAAATGAAACAAGATGGGATCAGAGGGAGACAAACCATAAGAGACTCTTAATCTCACAAAACAAACTGAGGGTTGCTGGGGGGTTGAGGGATTAGGGATAGAGTGGTTAGGTTATGGACATTGGGAGGGTATGTGCTATGCTGAGTGCTATGAAATGTCTAAGTCTGATGATTCACAGACCTGTACCCCTGGGGCAAATAATACATTATATGTTAATAAAAATAGTTTAAAAAAGAAATGTGAGATGGACTTCCACAGCATTTGATTTGCAAGGGTACCTGCTATGCATCTTATCTTATGGAATTAAGACAGTCTATATAGAGCATCCGTCCACTACCCTAGTTTTACAGGTGGCAATCTTGAGGAAATGAAGTGACTTACCCAGGGCCACAGAGCTAAAACATTTTAATACTAGGACAACTGACCTTGAAAAGCATGGGTTTGCACTGTGACAGTCTACTTACACACTGATTTTTTTCAATAACTATAGTACCAGTACTGTAAAAGTACTTCCTCTTCCCTACAATTTTCTGAACATTTTCTTTTCTCTAGTTTTCTTTATTCTAGGGATACAGTATAAAATACACATAACATAAAAATATGTGTTGACTGTTTATGATATTAGTAAGGCTTCCAGTCAACAAGCTATTAGTAGGTAAGTTTCTGGGGAGTCAGTTTTATACATGGGGTTTGAATGTGGGGGGGTTCTCCCCCACCCCATGTTATTCAAGGGCCAACTTTACTAGATATAGAAGCATTCTTATTTATTTATATGGATCTTAAACCTAGTTAAATATTGTCTTGGCAGCAGCTAGTTAGTCATTAAATTTTAGCTTGCTCAATCTTGGAAAGGTCTCAGTACATCAAATTAGAATTCTCATTTTCAGATCTATGTAACACTGAGTCAAAAAGCCAGTTTAACTTAGATTCATTCTGTATTTCCTTAATTCTGCATTTTTATGAGGATTCATTTAATCCACTACTCAATCTACCTTTATGCTCACACGGATCCAACTTTGTGTTCATCTTCTATTATTAATAATAGTCTTGGCTATTAAGAAAGCCTGCCTTTTTTTCTACACAGAATGTTCTGAATGTAGCCTCATATTCAGTCCCACCCTACAGTACTACGTAACCCTGGGGCACAAAAATCTCAGACTAGTCTATATTAATAGCCTGGATATTCTGCTAGATGCTGGAGAATAAATAAGGAGCCAAACTACCCCTGGGAAGTGTCAGCCCTGACACGGAGGGGACAGATACTAAACCAGCAGAGTAATTTTAAAACTTATTTAAGGGAAATATGATTTTAAAACTTATTTAAGGGAAATAACAAGTCTAGTGAAAGCACACAATAAAGTTTTTCAACAAATGTTTATTGAATAAATTTGGAGGCACAGATCATATATGGTACCGTGAGGACTGGTAGGAAGAGATGGTAAAGTTAAGCTGTACCACATTGTCAAGGATCTTAAATAGCAGGCTAGGTGCTTACACTTTGCATAACAAAATGTATAAGTAAAGTGAGCCATTAAAGATTGTAAAGTAGAGGAACTATCTAATCCTATCTACATTTTGGGAAGAAGACTATGATAATAGTGAGATGGTGACATGCTTAGCTAAAACTAGAATCAGGAAGATAGGTTTGCTAGTGATTGCAAGAGTTCAGGTAAGAGGTATTGAGGGCCTCAATTTAATAGTGAGACAAGAGGGGCAGGAATGAATTTGAAAGACATTTCATGGACACCTATAACATACCAGTGACTAATACTCTACTAAAATGTCAGGGATAAGAGAGATAAGAGATTATAGTTAACCAAATGTTTCTTGGTTGGATAACTAAGGCTATGGCAGTAAATAAGGGAGAACAAAGAGAGGTACTATAAAAAGACCAAAGGAAGAAAAAAGTAGCTCCTGATATAGAAGACCTGGTCTGAAACACACTGGTTGGCCCGAGTGTTACTAAAAGTCCATCTGATGCTCACAGCTAAACTATGATCTGCTCATGGACACTAAGGATCTCACCAAATATCAACATCAAACAAGGCAATCCTGAGACTATGACTAAGACAAAAAAAAACCACTGTGAAACCCACAAAATACCAAATAGTTCCCTCCCTCAGTTACTACTTATTTACAAATTACAGTTTATCCTCACTCTAATTGGCCTTCCTCTACATAGTTCAAATTTACTGAGCTACCCAATCACAGATTTTTCCCTGCTTTCTGAAAGTACCCAATCTATAGCTCTGTCCTTGCTTCCTTAGATCCTCTCCAAAATTACTATAACTAAACCCAAGTGCAATAAATTACTTCTAACATCCTCTTAGTGAGACATACTGCATTTCACTATGTTGCACATTGTCCCTCACTGAAACCAGTAATAGTCCCAAATTTTTAAAGAATTAAGTGTACTTCAGTGGTCTTTGACTTGAGATCCCTGACACAGTGATGGGCCTAATACTGAACAATAGAGAAGAAATTCTAGGGATATAAGAGAGAGTTGGAAATTCAGTTTTGGAGTTCACATAAAAGGAAGGAGCCAGTATACATATATGTATACTGGGGAGTTACCAACTTTTTTGCCAATATTTCCCAACTAGTATATACAGTTTCAGTAGATTTAATAAATGTAACATGATATGACTTGTGCTCCAAAGAGGTTAAAGAAAACTAGTTTAAACATGATTGCAAGGGTCTTTTAATTTAGAATTATCATAGGATTTACTTTATATTATAAATGTTACTTTACATTGTAAATCATACAAAATTTCTATTGTATTTCATTATAGAACCATTTTTCTAGCCAGACCGATCACTGTAAAGTTTTACACAGAATATAATTTGGAAAATGTTTCAAAAGAAAGTAAAAGCAAAACTTTTATTATTTAATTATTAATTAATAATTATTAATTATTGGGACTTCATCAAGATAAAAAGCTTTGCACAGCAAAGGAAACAGTCAACAAAACTAAAAGACTACCTATGAAGTGGGAGATGATATTTGCAAATGATATATCAGACAAAGGGCTAGTATCCAAGATCTATAAAGAACTTATTAAACTCAGCCCTCAAAAAACAAATAATCCAGTCTAGAAATGGGCAGAAGACATGAACAGACATTTCTCCAAAGAAGACATACAAATGGCTAACCAACATAAAAAAATTGCTCAACATCCTTGTCCTCAGGGAAATACAAATCAAAACCACACTGAGATACCACCTTATACCATACAAAATGACTAAAATTAACAAGACAGGAAATAAGAGGTGTTGGCAAGGATGAAAAGAAAGGGGAACCCTCTTACACTGTTGGTAAAAATGCAAGCTGGTACAGCCACAATGGAAAAGAGTATGGAGGTTCCTCAAGAAGTTAAAAACAGAGCTACCCTACAACCCAGCAATTATATTACTAGGTATTTACCCCAAAGATATAGATGTGGCAAAACAAAGGGGCACCTGCACCCCAATGTTCATAGCAGCAATGTCCACATTAGCCAAACTGTAGAAAAAGCTGAGATGTCCTTCGACAGATGAATGGATAAAGAAGATGTGGTGTATATATACAATGGAATATTACTCAGCCATCAGAAAGGATGAATACTTACCATTTACATCCAGGTGGATGGAACTGGAGGGTATTATGTTAACTAAAATAAGTCAGCTGGTGAAAGACAATTATCATATGGTTTCACTCATAGGTGGAACATAAGAAACAGTGCAGAAGACCATAAGGGAAGGGGCAGAAAACTGGATGAGAAGAAATCAGAGAGGGAGACAAACCATGAGAGACAGTTAACTATGGGAAACAAACTGAGGGTTGAAGAGAAGGTGAGTAGGGGATGGGTAACTGGGTGATGGCCATTAAGGAGGGCATAGGATGTGATGAGCACTGGCTATTATACACAACTGATCAATTGTTGAACACTGTATCTGAAACTAATGATGTATTACGTGTTGGCTAATTGAATTAAAAAAAAAAGAAAGTTGAAACATTAAGGATAGATGAGCTCCCTTGATAAGTAAAAGTACACCAAAATGAGAAAAAAAACTAAGCATAAAATCTTTTGTAAAACATAGCCATTGTTAACAGTTAATTAAGATAAAGTTATCATTAAGCAAACTATATTAGAAACAAAGGTAATAAATACTCAAAATAAAAACTACCCTTCCTAATTTTTTTTACCACACCACACTATCATCTATACTTCTGAGATTATGACTGACTGATCTTTATGGTAGATTCCATAAAACAGTGTGATACTGCACATCTTTTTTGATTCGCCCCACTCAGTGATATCTCCTTAGTGGCTTGAAGTAGGTAACAGTGGAGTAACACTGTGAATAACAGCGAATATCACAAATCAGGGCTTGATTGTTTTATTGATTGATTCTAACTTATGACAATGAAGGAGAAAAAAATGCAGATTAGAAGTTTGCTGTGTCTACAAGCATTCATTGTGGATAGCACAGTGTTCTTCCGGTATTCAAAAACCGTATCCGATTCCGCAAAGAAGTGCTCTTGTCATTTCTGAGCAAATGAAGTTTCGGCATTTGTCTTTGTGGTTTTCACTTTCATCTACTCATTAATGTAAATTAAAATACCAATCAATATTCATGTCAGAATTACACACATTCATCAACTGAAACCATAATACTTTTTAATTATGTTAATGTTACAAAGGGGAAAACATATTACTAGAATATTGGTCTGTCAGGGTATTCAATGGTAACATTACTATTTGTATTTTCAACCCTGGACCTCTGGATATTTGTCAAAAACGTCATAAAAAAATTTATCTTCATATATCCATGTTCACTAGATAACATAACCAGATTTGTCCTTTTCTCTTCACTTATAGCTCAAAAATGCTTCTAAATAATTTTAATCATCTTTCTTACATATGAAGCAACATGTATGCTACCACTGAAAAAAAACATTAAACCTTAGAAAATACATGGCGCCGATTCCCATTCACAATAATTTTTGGAAACTGTAATACCATCCGTGTCCTTTTTTCTCCAGGATATATGCCAGTGGTTTCAGTCAAAAATATTTGCACTAGAATATTTTCACGTTTCAATTCATCATTTCTCTAATACTGATTATGACTATGCATTTTTTTTCTTCTGTAAAAATCAGAGAAAATGGGGGCACATGGGTGGCAGAGGCAGTTAAGCATCAGACTCTTGGTTTCAGCTCAGCTTGTGATCTCCGTGTGCTCTGTGCTCAGTTTAGAGTCGGCTTGGGATTCTTCTACCCTCGCCCACTGCCCCTCCCCCCACTTTCCTTCTCTTTCTCTCTCTCAAATAAATAAATATTTTTAAGTTCAGAGAAAATGGCTGAATGATAA
The DNA here is from genome assembly GCA_004024625.1 of Mellivora capensis. Taxonomy (NCBI): domain Eukaryota; kingdom Metazoa; phylum Chordata; class Mammalia; order Carnivora; family Mustelidae; genus Mellivora; species Mellivora capensis. The sequence goes on from PISX010019663.1 coordinate 13,580, forward strand.
CCAATTGGGCATTATTTAATCCACTGCTTTAGAATAAACAAGGATTCTTATTGAAAACCACAAAGGCAATCATCTATAGCTACTATAGTTTTTGGGCGGGGGGGGGGGAGTGGCAACATAATACTGGCATCTTGCTATTGTTTCTTTTGGCATTCTTCTTTGAAATTTTTTTTTCTATGTGAATGTCCATTTTCTTATTTTTTTCATTGTTGATGTTACATAGTTAATATCGTTCCCACATTTCCTACGTGCCTCCCTTCAAGAAATGATTTTAAAGCTGAGAGTTTCACTGTACAATGTTCAAGGATGATTCTAGCTATCTGCAAATTTTTTATCTGATAAACTTCATCATCAAAACTTCACACCAGAAAAAAAAGATAACTACAAAAATCACATACAGCCATCATTATTTATTCTGAATAGCTGTAAATGCAGGAATATGAACTCTCGCAGAGTAGCAAATCAACTCGGTTGAAAAGTGAGCTCCATTGATTCCAAACAATCACAAACTTACTATTGAAGAGGTATCTCTGAGTCTATGTGTATCACAGGCCAATTATGTAATGAGCAGACTTCCAATTTACCTCCATATAAAATACAATGTTTATTAATGCTAATAATGCTAATTTTTGAGCTTACATCTATATTTTTATGACTCAGTAGTAAAACCGAGGTAATTATTTGGAACTTAAGCTGACAAAATATTCATTTGGTGAGCAGAATTTTATCACCAATTTTTTTTTTTTTTAGAATTTCTAATGCATGGTGATAATGGAAGCAGGTTGACTTTTAGTCAGGATTGCAACTGATTTTAAATTCTCTACAGAAAAATCCCTGCCCCCTCCCTCATTTCTTGCATCCAGAGGTGGCCTCTCCCCTAACCTGGCCTTTGCTTGGTACTTCCTATGCTCTTAGGCAGTTGTTACAGACATGAACATAGAGCAGTTCTCAACCCCAGCACTACCAGCATTTGGGCTGGATAATTTTCTGTTGAGTTAACAGTGTCCATACAGCTAAGGTCAGGTATGAAAAAGTCTGGTAAGAAGCAACACTACAGAGTAAACCTATCTGGTAAGGTTTCTAGATCAGACAAACAGAAATGTGAGGAAACAAAAGAGGAAGGAGGTCACTGGCTCAGCCAACATATTCAGGCGAGTCAATCCTGGCAACAGAAAGGGGTGATATCTCATACCCTGAACACTCTAAGGTATAGCTGAGTACCTGGGAGGTCACTGATGACCTTGACAAAGATAGTTTCAGTGGAGGGGTAACAGGGATTCAAAGAGCAGTGCATTGAGGAATAGGTGAAAAGTGAAGAAGCAGAGATAGCACTTTCAAAATCTCAACTACGAGTTGGGGAAAATAACAGAGCTTCCTTCTCTAACCCTAATCCTTACCAGTAAAACAGCACTGAATTCCTTCAAAGAGAAGCTAAACGAGCAGCCAAATCTAACTCCCCACACTATATACCTTATCTCTCTTTGCCCCAATGGACACGTGACCCAAAACATTTGCTACAAATCCCTTGCTCCTTGATGGCTATGATCATATTAAATATATTTTCTCTGAACAGGCTTTTACATCATTCACTTGATCCCGTCCCAAATTTCCACCTTATTGTTTAAATATAACTGCTGCAAATTTCCCTTTAAATGCATAAATCCTCAGATGTTTTGAGACCCACTTCTTCTAATCTATTAAGTTCCAGAATGTTAGATTTTTGCCTTAAAAGATTTTGCTTCACTTTTTAAAAATTTTAGTAACTTAAGGGAACTATCACTTTTGGGGCGTGTCAGTGGGAAATATATTTATGAAACTTAAAAGCTTTGGGATGCCTGGGTGGCTCCATCAGTTAAGCATCTGCCTTCGGTTCAGGTCATGATCCCAGGGTCCTGGGATGGAGTCCCACATCAGGCTTCCTGCTCAGTAGGGAGCCTACTTCTCCCTCTGCCTGTAGTTCCCCCTGCTTGTATACACATTCTCTTTCTCTCCCTTTCTGACAAATAAATAAAACCTTAAAAAAAAAAAGACATTTAAAGGCTTTTAACTTCCACATCTAACAATGTTTTTAAAAACTTCAAGAATGTGTGAAAAATCCTTTATATTACTTTATGAAATAAAATGTCTCTTATTACCTTGCTTTTATATGACAAATTTCCTTCACTGAGAATTTTCTCCCAATTCTCTATTGCTTTTTTAAGCATCAGCCTTCTCTCAAACAAAGAACTCAAAACTTATCTCCTCTAGGAAGTCTTCTCATTGATTTGTTCTCTTTCTTCCCTATGATATTCTTTCCACAGCACTTAATACAGTTGGCCTTGGTGTTAGAATTATCAAAGTCATTACTCTGTAAATCCATGGCGAACATGGACAGGACAACATCTTAATCATTTATCTCCTACTGAAACCAGTATAATGCTTTGCAAAGTAATGTTCAGAAATGTTGATTAAAATGAATCAAAGCCATATATTGAAAATGAATATACTGGGCTTTAATAACATTTTCTGGACTTAAATTAGTATAGGCTTTGTTGCATAATCTTGAGCTTATCTTGGGTTAACTGGAGAATAACTAAAAGAAACAAATCATATATAAGAAGGGATATATATTTTATAAAGTGCATTCATTCATTAGTTACTGATCAATAAATAATTAGGTGAATGGGAAAGAATAGCACAGTAATCATAAATTATTAATGTAATTTATACTTTCATATCATGAAGTTGTTATAAAACTGCCACAGTGATTTTATGTCAAGAGACTTAGATTGCCCTCTTATTACCTCTATGACCTCAGGCATATTTGTTATTCCTAAAATATGACTCTGTCTTATGTACTATGCCTATCTCACAAAGTTACTGTTAAGATCAAATGAGGTAATGGAAAATAATAGCAGTTTAAATTATTGAGAGGTAAATATTCATTAAGAATCTACACTGTGTTTTTGTTTAATCATCACAACAATCCTATGAGGTTATCATTCCCATTTTTATAAAGAAAACTTGTCACAGAGAGCTTACATAATTTGCCCAAGGGTACATAGTTATTAAGAGGTAAATTAAAATTTATCAGATAGTCTGACTCCAGAGCCAAACCTCTTAGCCAAAATACTACATTGCTAACTGTCAGCTCCTTTCCTTCAGATTTTGTAAAACTTGGCTATATAACATTAACTATCTTTTTCAAATTTTTAATACCCAAAATTCCTAGAATGGAAATTTTTCTTTAGCTTTCCTAAAGGTATAATAATAAATCTAACGAAAACTCTCCACAAAAATTCAAATGAAATTTAGGCAAAAAATAATCTGTCAGAGGATTAATTTAGTAAACATCTTAGCCTAGTGACTTGCCTATTACTATCTTCTACACAGTAACTAGTTACATTCTTCAGTACATTATATATACCTTTATATATATATATATTTATTTATAGATTTATTTAAGATACAGATTCAATTCTTAAATAAATCCACTAGTAGTCCACTTAGACGGCTGATTACTGGATAGTAATTCACTCCAAGTCAAAAATTAAAAACTGAGGGGTTAGTCTTAGGCATTAAAGAAATACAAAATCTGATAGATCCAACGATTTTCATGCTATCATAAGTCATTTACTTAGACTGCTTTCTCGAACCTTCCAAATTTCAACTGTAATGTGAAATTTGGAGAACAACACTGCCATCCAGGGATAGAGAACTGAAGGTGCAGAGCCGGAAAACGAAACACTTAACACGGTGGTTCTCCGAACTGAAACACTCAGCTGTATAGCTATCTGTTGTGAGGGAATTACTAATAACTGTTCAAGTACAAAAGATTACGAATGACCACAGGCTTAAAAAAATGACAGGAGTCCCCAAAGCTTCTCTTTCACTAACTCATTCAGGTAATAGAAAGGTGTAGAACTATAATCACCTTGTTAATACCAGCCCATAACTTGCCTTTTAAAAAGCACTTCACTGAGGTAACAATGATATACAAAAAGCTATACACAATTAATATGCTCAACCTAATAACTTTGGAGGTAACTATATATCCGGAAACCATAACCACAATCTAGGCCATTAGTATATCCATCACCTCCCAATTTTTTCCTGCCCTTTCCTATTGCATACTGCCTTTTTTTTCTCTCTTGAGGATAAAAACACTCAACATAAGGGGCTCCAAGGTGGCTCAGTCCTTAAGCGTCTGCCTTTGGCTCAGGTCATGATCCCAGGGTCCTGGGATCTAGCCTCCTGTTGGGCTTCCTGCTCCGCAGGAAGTCGGCTCCTCCCTCTCCCACTCCCCCTGCTTGTCTTCCCTCTCTCTCTCTCTCTGTTAAGCAAATAAATAAAATCTTAGGGAAAAAAGAAACACTCAAAATAAGAGCTATCCTCTTGGCAAATTTTTAAGTACATAATATTGTTAACTATAAACACTATGCTGTGCAGTAGATCTCTAGGACTTATTCATCCAAATAGCTGAAACTCCTTACCCTTTGACTAATACCTCCCCATTTTTCCCTCACTGGCAACCACCATTCTACTCCTTCCTTCTCTGAATTTGACTGCCTTAGATTCATGTAAGTGTTTAAGGTAGTATTTGTCCTTCTGTGTCTCATTATTTCACTTAGTCTAAGGTCCTAATATCAATTGATATCTTCATATCCAACGATAGAAATGGCAGTCATCAGGAATGTTAGATAAAGAAAAGATTACTTTTCTTTTCTCAAAGAAAGTGTCCTGAGTTGTGGGTCCTCCCCTCAATCCATATACTGAAGCTAAAATCCCCAATGTGATGGTATTTGGAGATAAAGTCTTAGGGAGGTAATTAAGATGAAATGAAGTCATAAAGGCAGAGCCTGAATCCAACAGAATCATTATTTTTAAATAAAAATCAATGGACACCAGAGAGAGAGAGAGAGACACCAGAGAATTCTCTCTTTAGGTGTGTACACTGTAAAGGCCATCTGAGGACACAAGAAGAAGGCTGTGTCTGCATGCCAGGATGAGAACCTTCACCGGAAGCAAACATGATGGTACCTTGAACTTGGACTTCCACCCTTCAGAACTGTTAGAAAATAATTTCTGTTGTTTGAGCCACCCAGTCTGTGGTATTTTGTTATGGCAGCCTGAGTAGCCAAATAGAGTGGGATTTGACAAGCTCTTGAGAAACCTGAAACTGGAAAACTGGATTCCCATTCAACATGCTGGATCCTTACTTTCACTAAAAGAACACTGTAATAAGGAGGAAAGAGGTGTTACTTTTAATGATAATAAACTAGTTGTTTCATATATCCGACACCATTTAACTGATCCTGTTAACCCTTAAGAAAAAGAAGGTAAAAGGTGGTTTGATGTGTTGCTTTCAAGAGAAACCTAAAGTTTCTTTAATACAAAAGCATTGTTATTACTAGAGGAAATATGAATAGCTGAATAAGAGAAGGTTAATAGAATCATCTTTGCAAAGAATCAAGATAACTTTTGAGATTGTAGCACTGAAATGGGGAGATGGACTGATTTGGAAGTGATATACCAGGGACAATGGAAAATTACTCTTCACGTTTAACATGAGCATCTAAGTTTGCCAAGAGCTTATTTTATAAAAGAACAGTCTTTACAGAAAAAAATGTAAACTATTCTAAATAATATAAAAATGATCTGCTGATGAGAAATTAACTTCTGTTGGGAGCTACAGAAAGGACTCTTTAAAAGGATGGATGGAACTTAACCTAATCTTTAAAAGTAGCCATTGAGAAAGCAGAGCTGGCAGTGGGAAAGGCCAAAGAGAGAGCCTGGGCTAAGAAAAGATAGAAAACAAACACTAACCTGAGAAGACTGTGCTGGCTGGAGAAGTGAGGTATTGGATGAGAGGGGTGGTCCACAGAAAACACTACAGAGCCTTTAAGAGCCACAGACAAATTTCATATTAAGAACATATTCATTGAAGTATCATGGAATCATAACAACAACTTTCTCCCCAGTGAGAGGACACATTTTCCATAAAGCTCTACGTTTCTCTTTAAGGTGCCCTTTCCCATGTATTTATGAATGGAGTGTCTACCACCTACCTGAGTTGAAGAAGCCATTCCAGTCCAGAAGCTCAGCTTTAAGAAGGAGAGGTAAATGAATAAGAAGACAATTGCAATTCAGTGTATGGCTTGTTAGTGGCAAAACTACTTTTGTGCAACATTATTCAAATAGGAAGTCAACTATCAAGGCATTTGTGCCCAAATCACACATTAAACTAAAATAATACCAACCCAAATGCAAGTACGATTTAAAGTAATTTGACTACAGAATCACGACTTAGGAAAATGGGCTCTGGGTATGACTGATAGAGGCTCATAATGAGGCTAGCTTAAATGTTCATCGGTCCTGAAATTATTCATTTTATCTGTGAATCTGAGTTTTGCATGTGAAGTCCAGAGAGACAACGAAACTTATTTCAAGGGTTCAGTCTCGGGTCATCTTTGGCCCTGCCTCCTACATCCTCCACTTGAGTACTCTGCTTTCTTATTTTCTTGTCTTTGCCCAGCAACTGCTGACATCTTGTTCCAAAACACGCATCCACACTGAGTCCTGGGGTGCAGATCCCCAGTCCCTGTAAGGGTCTGCAGTAGACCCACCCATATCCCTGTGCTTGAGAGAACACATTAAATACCAAATAAAAACACACGACATGTCAAGGGACACCATGGAAGAAAAACAAAACAAAACAAAACAAAACAAAAAACTCTCTCCTACTTTTTGAGTGAGGGGTCTTGCAATTTCACTTTGCACTGGGCTCTGCAGATTTGTCACCAATCCTGCAGTCCTGTGGCAGTGGTTGGCCCCAGCTGGACAACTACTGGTGAGACACCTGGTTCCTTGGAAGTCAGTTTCCCCATCTGTAAAATAAGAGTAGTTCCTATGTCCTTACATTTCTGTGAATATTTTGGAGATAATTCATGCAGAGCTTCCAGACTTTGATCCATTTTAATGATCAACACTACCTGGTGTTAACTATTAATTGAAAGATAACCTAATGCAAATTTACTCCCGAATGTCTCCTCTGCCTACAGGCTAATACTTCAAAACAGCTATTCCCATAGGCAGTTGCAAATGTGCTTTAAACGTTTTTGCTTTAAAGGTTCTACTTTTTCATCTTGGTTTTCCCTTATTTTTTTTTTAAGATTTTATTTATTTATTTGACAGGGATCACAAGTAGGCAGAGAGGGAAGCAGGCTCCCTCATCAGCAGAGAGCCTGACGCCGGGCTGGATCCTAGGACTCGGAGATCACGACCTGAGCCAAAGGCAGAGGCTTACCCCCACTGAGCCACCCAGGAGCCCCCTTGGTTTTTCTTTAAATTTAAACATTGATTACCTAAATTTAAACCTTATTACAGTGTGCAGAAAAAAAAAATGTTCGTGCTTCAGCTCCAACGGGAGACTAAAGAGAAAAAGCTGTATCTAACAAGGACTGCTTGTTACAAGCACAGGAATCTTCACAAACGCTAGATTAAAAATTCAGAGCAAAATTTGGTCACTCAACTTTATTTCCGTAAAAGGGCTTTCACCCCCCCACCCCCCCTACCTGGCACACAAAAACATGGTCCTTAAAAAGCCAGGCCACGTCTACCAACGAATATAATAAAATCAGCATCTTAAAGAACTTCTAAACTTGGCAACAGCCACGGCGGGCCCTCCGGGACACCTGCCCGCGCCCGGTTTCTACAGGACCGCGCGGTTCCAACCCGTTAACATTCCCCTCCGGAAGTTGTTCTCACTCACTTCCGTTCTCGATCTCCCTATTGCTCAAGCGTCGGCCCGAACGCGCCGGGGGTGAGTTTTGGGCCGCAAAGGCTGCCGTAGAGGGGCGTGGTGACGGAGCGGCGATTTTCCGGTTCATGTGCCGGCTGCCGCGAGGGTCTTCTTAGAAGGACCATGGCTCAGCCGGGGACTCTAAACCTCAATAACGAGGTAGGCGCCGAGGCCCGGGGGAACCCGTGGGGCTGCCCTTCAGGACCGCCACACTGGCTTCTCTGGGTCTTATGACAAGCCCGTGGCGTCCTGAGGGCGAGGGTGGGGAGTGTGGCTGGGACAGCTTCTGGATGGGCCCGGACGGTTTTTCCGGAACTCGGAGCCTGGCCACAGTAACTTTGCCTCAGGGTTCCCAGGTGGCTGCAGCAAAACACCTGTTTCTGGTCCTCCGGCCGCATGAATTTTTATGTGTGGGATGTTGGGAAGATCATGTAATCTTAATATTCAGCGCCCTCGTCTGTAGAACGAAGCTCATGAGAGTAGCTTCTTTGCAAGGTGGTTGTGAGGTTTAAGTTAATTAAATGGGGGAAGAGTTTGCACAGTGCCAGACCGCTAGTAAACTCTACGCATTTCCTGCCTTTTGTTGGTTGCCGGAGGGGAAGCGGAGGGGTTGAGAGCTCCAACTTTTACTAAGGGACTGCTCATCTTCAGTGCGATCCTATCTCGTCTAAGGATGTACACCCACGTTCCTTAATCCAGCTACTCTCCCATTTCTTTCCTTCCATGGACGCAGAATTTTTAAAAAGAGTTGTTTGTACTTTCCCTCCCTAATTCCTAGTCTCTCCTCCTTCCTTAAATTCAGTCTGAAATCAGGTGTTTCCCCTGACCACTGCTAACAAAATGTCGCTGTCACTAGGGTACCATTTCTGCCTCTGTCCCCTTTCCACCTTGTGGTTCTATTTACGGAAGTCATAAGACACCTGAAGACTTAAAGTAAGCGGAAAAAGCAAGAATCAAATGAGGGCCTCGCAGCTACTGCAAAGGAAGTTCTTTATCTTCTTTATTCGGTGGCTTTTCCAGTGTTTGCCATGACCAAGACATACTGTTCATGTTGTACAGTTGTGTGTAGATCTACTTTCTGTTTCCAAGCAACCTGTGCTCAGATGGGAAAGGGTAGGCAGCACCCACGGATGGTACAGAATCATGCCGGGAAAAACAAGGAGTGAAGAAAAGTTGCCAAAGAAGGCAAAAATGAAGTGATTGTTCTGTCTTTAAGGCTCTTACACTCAATTGCAGTCAGTGATTTAGTGGAGGAATAGAAAGCATTCCAGACAGGGACTGGTATAAGATAGGAAGAGGTGGTAGGAGGAAACCCCCTGGGTGGTATAGGCCTAGGTAGCTCTCCATTGATGAGAACTTCTGGGATTCAGTAGAAAATGAAACTAAATGATGTTACTGCCTTAGTGCCAAGTTAATTAGTCTGAATTTCACTTGTGGAGTACGGAATATAGAGAGTACGGAAAGTGGAGTACGGAATATAGAGAATGGGGAAATTCTGAGGTTTTTTAACATATATGCGTAAACACAGATTAAGCGTGTGCTACTTCCAGAAAATATTTGGTGGGCTTTTTCTCATTAGTTTGCCTAGGACATAGAATACAGCTTCTTTGAAGTGAATCCTTAGGCATTCTTTGAAATACTAGTGAGCGTCCTATTCAACGTTGAAATTGCCGTGAGAGTACTAATGAGAATCATTTAGCCCTCTTCACTTAAGGTGTTTTCCTTTTCCACTTAGCTAATTTTCAGTCCTCTTTTTAAAGCAGTTAAAATTTGATCTTTAGGAATTCCTCACAAATTCACCTCAGTCTGGGTTGGTTGTCTGTTCTTTGTGCGACCACTTTCTACTCTTTTTTATCTTTTTTTTTAAGATTTTATGTATTTATTTATTTATTTGACAGAGAAATCACAAGTAGGCAGAGAGGCAGGCGGGGGGGCAGGGGGGCAGGCTCCCTGCTGAGCAGAGAGCCAGATGCAGGCCTTGATCCAAGGACCCTAAGATCATGACCAGAGCTGAAGGCAGAGGCTTAACCCACTGAGCCACCCAGGTGTCCCACTTTCTACTCTTTAAACATTTGTCTACCTCTTTCTCTGTTTTTATGTATTTCTCTACCAATGTATGTGCTCTATGATAATGTTTTCTGACGATTAGATGAGCTTATCAAATTAGGAAGTGTATATATCCCATGTTAAAGTAAATCTTACACATTCTCATATGAAGGTGGGGGGGAAAGGACAGCAAAAGTGGAAATGATGGAAGGTGTTATAATGGGAGAAAAATATCTACAAAGGGAAAAACAAATATAGATTTGTCTACATAAAAACTGCAAAACGTCCCCAAATTTTAAAAAGACAGCCAATTAGAAAAAATATATAGTAAATATGACAAATAAGTGGCATATATCATTACTGTAAAATAGTAATTAAGAGAAACTGCCTCTTAGAACATTGGTAAAAGAGGGGCGCCTGGGTGGCTCAGTGGGTTAAAGCCTCTGCCTTCGGCTCAGGTCATGATCCCAGGGTCCTGGGATCAGGCCCCGCATTAGGCTCTCTGCTTGGCGGAGAGCCTGCTTCCTCCTCTCTCTCTCTCTCTCTCTCTCTCTGCCTTTCTGCCTACTTGTGATCTCTGTAAAATGAATAGATAAAATCTTTAAAAAAAATTGGTAAAAGAAATGAATTAACAACTTCTCCAAGGAAGAAATATATCTGCAAAAAAGTTCACATTCACTATTTTAATGGATCCATTACTTTTTCATTATTGTCCCATTCTAGTCCAAGTTACGCCACTCACCAGCACTACGCTGCTAGCCTTCCAACTACTGTCCTGACTCCTCTATCTCTCCAGTCTGATGTCCACAGTGCAGCTGGAGTTCTTTCTTCAAAAGAGAAATCTAATCTCATGACTCCCTTGCTTACAGCCTTTTTGATGGTTTCCCGTTGCTTTTGATAAAGACCAGTCTAAACAAGGCCCGTCTCGTCTCCCCCTTACAGTATACTACTGCTTCCCGCCCTCCCTCCCCCCTTTTGAGCCTCACTGGCCTTCTCCACTAGGTAACATAGCACTGTTACACCTCCTTTGCACAAGTTCTTCCTTCTACCCAGAACCCCTTTTTCTTTCAGTCCATTTCATATTTCTCCTTTACTTGTTATTTTCTCAGGGAAACTGGGTTTGGCTTTCATTTTACTCCTCTATAAGCTTCTGTAACACCTTTTACTTCTTTTTAGCACTTCAGAGAGTTGCTGAGAGTATGTGTGTGTGGATGTGAGAGATTTCGTCTTTCCTCTACCTGTCTGTAAACTTTGCTCAGTATCATATCCTCAATACTGATGTGTTCAGTGAGAAACTTGAGAAACTTCAGCCATCATTTTTATGATCCTTAATAATTTAAATTAGCTCTCCTTAACTGGGATTTAGGAATTCTGGGATCCTGTAACTACCTGATATTATGTGTAAATTGGTGTTTGTGTGTGTGCCTCTTGGGGGAAAAGAGTCCATAGGTTTCATCAGATTCTCAGACATTTATAAACCTCTGATATTATCTTTGGGATATTGGTACTCATTATCTGTGCTGATTTTTAATTATGGCTTTTTCTTTTAAATAGTTCTGTGGCCATCTACTTTATAGCATATTTAATTTCCCAAAATGTCTGTTTTGAACATAAAAAGCCTGCCTGCACAGGCACCTATTACATTATGCTAACTTTCAGTATCTTTTACCTTTAATATTTTTATTCTTCTTGAAAAATTTCCAAGAAGAAAACCTGACATTTATAAATGACTTCCCGATACTAAGTTCTTAAAGTAACATTTATTCTTGATATAAAGATATAAAATCTTACCTTTTTAATTTTGCCTTTATTTTTCTTTAAAAAAAAAACCAAAAAGGTCATGTTTTACTTCACCTTATGATTATTTATTGCATTTTCTTATTTTGACCAGTACTTTACTGGTCAAAAACTGAAGTGAGATTATTTAACTGACTTATAGCATGTGCCCTAGTCTCAAGCATGGGATCTTGTTTATAGGTAATAATGAGTAAATAGCGTTGGGCAGATGAAACTATGGACAGCTCAACTTGAGTTACTTTATGTTCACATGATGGAGGGAAATCTAACTGTACACTTTCTTTTTCTCCCTTTCCATTAGAACTAGAGAAAGGACACAGAATTGGAAACAACAGCACCCTAGCATCTAGTAAATAAAGAATTTGTTAAACCAGAGCTGAATTTGCTCCAGTCATGTTTCTTTAGGCAGCAGTGAAATGCAAAATCAGCACTGGGGAGTGAACCAGTCTAAACATGTACTTTAAATCTGTAGGAGGGCCAAGGACCTTTATATGAAATAGATATTGCTGATAGCAAATTACGAAGAAGCCCACTCGCTTTCCACTTTCTATAAGATAGTAAAGGTAGAATCTGAAAGTGTTGGAGAACAAAATGATTTGCCTCCACATATTGTAAAAGATAAGAATGTCAAGAACTATATTTGTGTGTGCTTTTGAATTTACATAGCTCCTATTTCATAGTTGAGTGTGTAATACTTTTTAATATTTTTTTTCCCGAAGTAATAAATCAGAGTCTATCCGTAAGAAGAGAACCATTTTCTCTTTGGTTGTTAAATTATTCTGGGAAGTTTTGCTAGGTGGCAGCATATACTCAATAATGATTAAGTTGTAGTTAATCACCAAGCATTCTAGCAATTTTTTTAAAAACATTTTATTTATTTAGTTGACAAACAGAGATCACAAGTAGGCAGAGAGGCAAGCAGAGAGAGAGAGGGAGAAGCAGGCTTCTCGCCAAGCAGGGAGCCCAATGTGGGGCTTCATCCCAGGACCCTGAGATCATGACCTGAGCCCAAGGCAGAGGCTTAATCCACTGAGCCACCCAGGTGCCCCGCATTCTAGCATTTTTAAATTGCTGCTCATCAAAAGTAAAAAAATATAAGTCAACAGTAAGTTATCATCCAAATGGCCAAATTAGAATTCTTCTCTATAATTAATACCACAATAATTAATAATAAGTAATTATACCATAATTAATTTTGTCAACTATGATGTAGTTCAATCATATCAAAAATAATATAACAAATGTCCTTATGATCTACTTCTTGTATTTATCAAGTGTCAATATTTTGCTATATTGTAATGCTTAATTCCACCCACCTTCTCTGTCTCAGAAGTAATTCTTCCTCATTCAGTGTAATTTTCTCATCCACAATTTTTTGTAATTTAGTAACATATATCAGCATTTTATGTTATATATGCCCATAGTATTATGCTGTATATTTTTAAATGTGCATTTGTTACTGTATTAGCGCAGTGTTATACCACAAGTATCATTATAAAAGTTACTTTTCAGGGCACCTGGGTGGCTCAGTCCCTTAAGCTTCAGACTTTGGCTCAGGTCATGATCTTAGGGTGCTGCAATTGAGCTCCACATTGGGCTCCACCTTCAGTGGGGAGTCTGCTTGTCCCTCTGTACCCCTTCTCCTCCTGCATGTATGCATGCTCTCTCTCTCTCTCAAGTAAGTAAATAAATGAAAGCTTTAAAAAAATCCTTAAAAGTTACTTTTCACCACACAGTTCTAGGGTTTACTCATGATAATTCATGCATATCTCCTGCATTGATTCTAGAATACCACATTGCTTGTGCTTTATTTACATGCATTATTTTATCTCTTGTGCAGTGTTTTATAGGAACTCCGCAGTGAACAGTTTTATGCATAGTCTTTTCCTGTTGCTGGAGGTGTAGCTTCTGGATGGATTCCTAGAAGTAGGAATTTTGTTAGATGTTGCCAGAGTTTCCCAGAAGGAGTATACCAGTTTGTATTTCTATCAGCAGTATGTGAAGAGTGCCTGTTTTGTAACAGCCTCATGGACAGAATGTTGACTTTTTTTTTTTATTTCAATAGGATAGATGAGTAATAAGCAACTAGAAGTTTTAATGTACTCTAAGAAACTTAGGTACACTCAGATTTTTCTTAGCACTCTAAGCTCTCTCAAAACAATATTAGCTCTTGGAAGAATTGTTTTCTAACAACTATGGGTTTTTGTTAGAGATTAATTTAAATGCATGGCAGAGTCAATGAATTACCAAAAGTGGCTGTCTAGTTGACTCGCTCTTAGATAGTTAACTGCCAGTTCAAAGTAGCATTTACTTTTGTCATTGGACCATAGTTTGCTCTCAGCTTTATAGATCAGAAACTTGCCATCCTTGTCACCCCAAAAACATAGCGCATTCTTTCAAAGGAAAAGTCACATTAAACCATAGCTTATAAGAGACTATAAAAATGAGGAAGTTAGTTTATTAAATATATCTAATGTAACACAGTAATGCTCACATTGTAAAATATTCTTTTACTGAATACTGATCTACCTTGACTACTTGAAATGTAGAACCATAGAAAGGGGTTTTAGTTATATAGTTCGTTGTTGGGCTGTGATACATTTGTCCTCATAATTGAGTTACTCCAGTACAAACTGGATTTCTCATCTCTGAACTGGGGAACACTTCTTACTCAAAAGGCTTAATCAGACACTGCCGGCTTTTGCTCTTTGTGACTCCCTTTCCTGTGTTTATGTTGACCCTTCCCCAGATGCCCACATGGTCTTTTCCCAAGTAGGTATATTAGCTTTCCACTTAATTTAGTTATGATGATATTTTTGTACTGTCTACCCAAGAGGTGATCCAGGTTACATTACCGGGTTGAGATTTTACCCTTACAGAGGGCATCTGCTTGTGTAGATTCTCAATGACCCCTCACTCTCAGCACATGTGTTGTGTGTGTGTGTGTGTGTGTGTGTGTGTGTTTCTTCTGCTCTTACAGATTAAATGCATTATTTTGCTACTTGGAAGCCCTCAGCTTGGGTTTGGCAGTCTTACTGATGACTAGAGATTTGTCCTTCATTTTCTTTCTTCAAACTCTTTCCTTTCACTTTTTTTCATTTTGTTTCTTTGTCAGCACATTTCATTCCATTATTATACCTCTGTTTTCTCCTTGCTGTCTTTCTCTTTCCCTCCCTCCTTCCTTCCCAGACAATATCCTACCCTTTTCACATTTCTAACAATGGTAGTTCTCTGTGCTTTTGGTTGGGGAACCAAAGCACATTGCCCTTAAGTAGTACATTGGCCTTCTGACAGTATTGAATGTTTTAGGCCTGTTTGTTGACTTGTGGGTTTTCTGTCAACCAACTTCCTAATTCCTAAGGGCAAATGAATTTTGAATCCTAACTGTGAGGCTCTTGATACCTGTTTGTCAGTTTTACAAAAATAAAGTTAAATGCTTGATGAAAGGTAAGTGCTTGGGGTGAGCAGTTGTGAGAAAAATAAAATAATATTTCCATTGTTACATAAAATGAATGTACTTATTTTTCTAATATATTAAACTTAATCAAATTTTCCTACTGCCTGCACACAAATACTGGAAAAGTCAAAAAGTTGAAAAGGATTTTTTTGGTTTTGGCATGGAACTGCATACATAAAGCATTCCCTTTTCTTTTAGAATTTCCTTATGCAGTAATGACAAACATAGTACTTCTTAAATTGGAATTTTAAAATTGGAGTTTAGCTTTCCCATGATTGGAATGTAACTGAGGAACAACTCTGCTAACTGCAGTTTATTAGTTCAGTTCAGTTGACAGCAGTTAGCAAATATCATATCATCATCTTATGTACCTGTGGGCTACAGCAACTAGAAACAGTTGCTAATATATTTTAGTACATACTTTATAACTCACTATTAATTTTTCTCATAAGTGACCTTCAAAAAAATGTGTTATAAATCCCCATTTTGCTGCATATGAAATGCAGCAATTTTGGCACGTGGGTGGCTCAGTCAGTTAAGGTCTGCCTTCAGCTCAGGTCATGATCTTGGTGTCCTAGGATTGAGCCCTATGTCTGGCTCCTTGCTCAGCAGAGATCCTGCTTCTTCCCCTGCTTGTGTGCTCGCTCTCTCTCTCTCTCTATCTCTGTCAAATAAATAATTTTTTTTAAATGTTACAGGCTTTTTTTTCCAGTTAAAATCTAGTCTGAATGGCTTTTTATTATGCAAGTATGAATTTTTTTTCTAAACTGAACTCCAAAATAAATTCCAAACAGGTTAGTATATCTGGTAGGAAAGAAACCTGATCACTCTGCACTTTGTTAATATATTAGGCATTTGAAAAAGTGAATGAACAAGTGAGTATTACAATCTTTCTGGTCATTTATTTAACAGATGCTTATTGAAAACTCATACTGTACCATCACTATGTTAGGTGTTACTATGTAATGTTGAGTAAAACCAGACACTTGACCTTCATGGAATTTACAACCTACTGGGAAGAAGACACATCAGATTGTATTCAGATTACAAATAAAATATGTAAACTTAAAATAATTGTCATGACAAGTTCTAGAAGCACTCCTAAGTACTTATAAAGGGGAATTTTAACACTGTCTGAAGACAGAAAAGATTTCACTGAGAAATGGCAGTTGATCCAAAATCAGAAGGATGAGATGAAAGAGTTGTAAAGAGCATTCCTACCAGAGAGAACAGCAAGTGTATAAAGACTTGGTGGTAGGTGGAAGCATGGTGAAGATAAAGGATTAAAAGTAGGCCCATGTGGTCATCCTAAGACAAACTGCAAACAAAGAGAATTAAGTAAAGGTCTGTCATCAAATCTGTATTAAAAAATGTATTCTAGGGCACCTTGTGGTTTAGTTACCAAAAGCATCTGCTTTTGGCGCAGATCATAATCCTGGAATACTGGGATTGAGTCCTGAATTGGACTCCCTGCCTACTAGGGAGTCTGCTTCTCTCTCTCCCTCTGGTGCGTGTGTGCATACTCACTCTCTTTCTCTCTCTGTCAAATAAATAAAATCTTGGGAAAAAAGTATTCTGAGTTGTGAATAACTGGTTGGAGAGGGGTAAGAATGGTTGTAGACAAACCAATTACCAGTAACTCACCCAAGAGAACAAGGAGGTCAAGATAGGGGGAAATGTGGTACAATTTGGGATATAATTAGGAGATAAAATTGACACACCTTGGTAACAGATTGATTGTGAGGGATTTAAAAAAGCTACTTAAAATGAGCCCTAGGTTTATAATTGAACAAAAGGATTGTTCTTTTCCCTAAAATATAAAACAACAAAAAAGGAATCCATTTGGGAGTGAAGAACATGGGTTCAACTGTGTGTTGTAGATGATTTTAAGCCTGCTGAAAAGGAAATACCAAGTAGACAGTTGCACATTTAGGTCTGGAGCTAAAAGAGAGTCTTAGCTGAAGGCAAGAAATTATTGAGTCATCTTGTTTAGGTGGGAAATTACAATATACACAGGTAAGATCACTTAGGTCTAAAAAATATGTTGTGAAAGAACAGGACTGCCCTTTGAACTTAAAACTGGTTAGTGGTGGAGGAGTTTTCAAAGAAGAGCAAGGTAGAGTGACTAGAGAGAATGGAGGAAATCCTGGAGAGTATTCTAAGTGTTCCTTAGAAGGAGAAAGTCGTCAACAGTGTCAAATGCTGTCGAGATTGCAAGTAAAGTGAAGCCTGAAAAATTCCTGTTGGATTTGAGGGACTTTTAGAAATCATTGATGTCTTTTGTAATAGCTTTTAGTGGACTGATGAGAATGGAAATCCAACACAATTATGTGGTAAGTAGAAATGGAGTTAGGGAGTTTGGGACTCTCTGAAAGCTTGGCTCTGAGGCAGTTGTAGAGAGAGGGTACTCCTAGTGATCTTCATAGTGAGAATGTTTTGTTTGTCTTGTCTCTAGTGAAAATGAGTCAAGTACAATTAAAAATCAGTAGAAACAACCATGTAAGAGATCGACAGTGCAAGAGTAAAAGGGTAGTATGTATTAAGGGTTCTAAGAAAGCAGAAAAGATGAGATCAAAAATACAACTAGAAGATGAATGTCACATATTGGGTAGGAGAATAGGTTAACAGAGGAGAGTAGGTGATACAAGTAAATTTGCATTCATTGTAGTGGAAAGATGATGGTTCCCCTTTGATGTTCATTTTCTCCATAAAATTGGAAAAGAGAGAAGAGGAAGGTCGGGTGTTTTAGAAGGCAGGCAAAGGTTTAAAATAGTCATTGTAGAAGGAATTGAACAAAAATATATAATAGGTTTCCTAAGAGTGTATAGGAGCCCATTTCGTGTTAGTTATAATGAATTTAATGTAGATAGAATGTCTCAAGTATTTCCAGCTCTTGCAGGGGCTGCAATAAAGAACTCAGGATGAGGGGTTCCTGGGTGGCTCAGTTGGTTGGGTGGCTGATTCTTGGTCTCAGCTCAGGTCATGATGTCAGGATCATAGGATTGAGCCCCTCATCTGGCTCTGTCCTAAGCACAGAGTGTGCTTGAGGATCCTCTCTCTCCCCCTGCTGGCTTACTCTCTAAAATAAATAAACGAATCTTTGGCCGGGGGGGTGGGGGGGGGGCAAAAAAAAAAACTCGGGATGATTATTTCATCCAGGATTAGCTAGAGTAATTGCTAACAAGAAGGATAGGACAGTTTAAGGTATTAGCAAGTATTGATCATGTACAGAAACTGAATAAAAGGAAAATTGAAAAGAACAGGACCAATCATTTGAGAGAAAGTATAGGGGTCAGTGAACTATTGGTCCCAGTGAAGTCAAAGATGGTGGTGGTGAGTTAAGTTGAACAAGGAAATAGGCATTTTGAAAAATGGATCCCTTATGAGTGATAACAAAGACGACAGTGTTACCTTGGACGTGGGTGCTGAGACTGAATAGATAAGGTCATGAAGACAGGAAGTCAACAAGTGAGGGTATGATAATGGATAGGTTTTATTACATGGACATCTATGTCACCCAGAATGGTGGGAAAAGTTAGGATGGAGATAAATTGTAAGCTAATTGACAGTATCTTCACTGAATAAGGGGGTGAAATAGACTGAGGGTAAGAGACAGGATTATAGCCAAATGCAAGAGCCTTGAAGAAACAGGATGATGTTGATGTTGCTATTTTGGCAAGGAGAATTTGAGGGATTGTATGTGCCAGACATTCTAGCAATGCTCAGAAAAAATGATTTCGGTACCACAAGGTCCCATCCTCTAGGAGTGCCCAGACTATTAAAAAAGATGGCTACGTGAGCAGTCAGGGAGACTACAGTAAGAGAGATACTGCCTATAAAGTATAGTGGGAGCGTGAAGGTTGGAGGAGTTATCTCCATCTGAAGAAGTCATTGGAAGACTTCCCAGGAATAACTTATCTGAATTTTATATGGTTCTTAAAGTAGAGAAGGGGAAGAAGAACATTCTAGGAGGAAGGATAAGATATTTGACTAGTAATTACAACAGACAATACAAACTCAAAATGATAGCATCCTGATACACTAAGTACTATTATAACATGTAGTTCTTCATCATTCGAATATTCCCATTTTTTGGACAGTCTTTCTGGGTTTTTTTGGTTTCAGAGTTCAGCACTGTGGTCTAACGGGATGATTTTAAGTGTCCGTCAGTGTGTGTGCCTGTACGCGTGCACCCTGGTGTTTTTGACATTTTCAAAGTTAGGCTTAAAATTTATTACTAGAAACAAATGGAAGGGTTGCTGTATAAATAAGTAAAATATTATCACTTTCACACATTTGCTTTTGGTAACATAAACATTCAGTAAATTCCTGCCATTGTGGGTAAAGCTCTGTTTTAAATTGCAAGGGTGCAAAGATGAATATGATGCTCTCTGATCGCAGGGAATTCAATCGTTTATTATGTTCAGACACAAAATATAAGTGCACTATTAAAATACTAATCACTGAAAATGCTATGACTTTTTAAAAAATCATAGCTTGTTTCTCTTAAGTCTTCAGACACATTTTTAGAATGTTGATTTACTCTCTTACAGAAGAAGTTTGGTTTCATCAAACTGAATATGGTTGAAAATTTGGTTAAAGTGATTAGACTTAACCTGTAATATTAAGACTCAAAATAAAGTGATTTTCACCTCAAATTAAGAGAGAACCTTTCTGATTTTGGTTTTATTCCTCAAAGGTTGTGAAGATGAGAAAAGAAGTGAAGAGAATCCGGGTGTTGGTTATCCGAAAACTTGTCAGAAGTGTTGGCAGACTGAAGTCAAAAAAGTTAGTCACTTGAAGTCATGGTCCTATGACTAACAGAATGTCAGAAGTTGTTTTTATTCAGTATTTACAAAATTTGAGGGTGGGACCAGGGGGAATGATTAAGTATCTTACTCATACAACACTTTTTTTTTTTTTATATGGGGAGAGGATCTGAGTGGGTTACAGTGTGCTGTTTCAGCATACCCTTGCATAGTTTGGGCCACATTTGCTTAAAAATCACAATGAATTCTGCTGTTTTTTCAGAACTCTCCTTCTGGCCTTTTCAGAATGAAAGTCCTTCAGAGTTATTTCTGTATTTTATGTTATTGGA
Source organism: Mellivora capensis (assembly GCA_004024625.1). Classification (NCBI taxonomy): domain Eukaryota; kingdom Metazoa; phylum Chordata; class Mammalia; order Carnivora; family Mustelidae; genus Mellivora; species Mellivora capensis. The sequence continues at coordinate 33,758 of PISX010019663.1, forward strand.
AGTATTTTAAGATGTTGACATACTATAATAAATCGAGTAATACCTTGAATAAGTTACAAAGATTTTATATCAGTTTATTCCTTAAATTGCTAAATAATTGGAAATCTTCATTACTTGTGGAAGTGTTTATGAAAACATTATGTTCCATCTATTTTTAATAATATTTTGTAATGTCCTTATCACTAGGATTAGAGTAAGCATGTTGTAGCTTTTACACTTTCAGCATACTTAGTTTTCACATATATTTTGTTCCTGATTAATTTCTTGTTCTATCATAAATAACCTTTCTCTCTGATGTAATCAGATATTTCTTTTTAGGTATTCCTTTAGTTCGAGAGAACAAAATTTTATTTAATAAAATTACATCTGACCTTTAACTATAGCTTATGAAGTTACATTAAATGCAATGTGCCATTAAGCAGTTGATTAAAATCTATTATTTGGCTATCCATTAAGGAATTAGAAGGCCTGCTGTCTCTCAGTAGTAATCATCATTAATATAATGCCAGGTGATGCTTCTGTGTGCCAAAAACTTGGGTTCGTTGATGGAATGGTGTTGGACAGTGAGGCTGTTCAAGGCAGTGCAGGATGACAGTGTTTGTTATTTACACATTATGCTTTTCTAAAAGGGAAGAGACTTTTAATTATGATTGGACTCTAAAATACATGCTTTTCCTGGCTGTATATTTTCATGTATTTTTTACAGGGGTACCGAAGATGCACTGTTAAAAAACCAGAGGCGGGCACAACGACTGCTTGAAGAAATTCATGCAATGAAGGTAGGCCTTATGTGGGTGTATATACATAGGTGTGTTTCCGTGTCTCCTCTCAGCTGTGTGTGTGTGTGTGTGTGTGTGTGTGTGTGTGGTGTTAGTTATTTGAATATTATTGCCAGTTGACTAAGATTTAATTTTATGGATCTGTTTGGTGAAGAATGTAGCACATTTAGAAAATTGTAATATGTTTAAGCTTGCATTTTTTCCATGTTTTTTACTGAATTTGTTGAAGTTAGATTATAGTAGAATAATTTACATGGAAACTATGCCAAACTAAACTCATCTGTGTTTAATAATGTCTCACGCCTGAGATTTTTATTTTTGCTCTAACTTCACACATAAAAAGTCTACGTTAAGCTCGAGAATGAAAGCGTTCTTGCTATTTGGTAATGCGGACGGTGATATTGGTGGCTGACATCATGCTTTTCCTATTGCCAACTCAATAAATTTTTGTGTAGTGGTGTCAGAGTTTTATTCAGCTCTGTAGTAACTTGAAATAAAATTAGTGCTGGACAAAAGTGATCCATATTTTTGTTTCTTTCAGCCAGACTCTTCACTAGCATAATTTTTAGGTCTTCTCATTGCTCCTACTTTGTGGAAACTTTCATTTACCAAATGACATACTATTAAATGTCTGGGAGACTGTTTTATTGCAGAACTTAAAAACAACATTTGGTACCAGCAATTACCTTAATTGCAGGGTCATTTTGCATGTATGTTTAACTATTACATTTTGGTATAACTTCCAAGTTTTGAGATAGATAAAAGGGCAAGAGAATTCCCTAACAATACTTTAATTGAGTTAGATCATCAAAGCTTCTCACCATTTTTTTCCTTTGGAAGGGATGATACAGTGTTTTATAGGACAAAGTTATCACAGTTAATCTGAGTAGAAATAGAGGTGGACATGATTCTTTGTGTGAGTTTTATTTTTTGTTGCGTATTTTTGTTTTGTGTTCACAGGTCTACAAAATTCGCAGAATCCATTCGCTGTATCTTTTCTTTCTCAAAGATTTAATCCCCCTTTTATCTAGTCATTCAGTCAAAATATTTGTTTGTGAGTCCTTATTATTGTTTGTGTCAGTATGGATCACACATGATGTGGGCTTTTTCATATACCTTTTTTCCTGTGAAATTCCTCTGAGAAATACAACCTTTATAGAGATTTCTGTTTTGAGTGTAGCACTGAGATAGAAAATTACGATTTATCCCATTTTTTCTTTCACTTTCTCTTAACCAAGGTCCTTACTTAATTACATTCCTTACCTAAATTTTTCCCTGTAATTTCTTCTGAATAGTCATTTTTGCAGTCCTAAATTATTCATATGCTTTGAACTACTATGTAACTGCTGATTTTCTCTTACCCTAGAAAGGATATATTATATACAATAAGCCTATATACAATGTATGAAGAGTTTGAGATTAAAATATATTTGTTAATCTTCCTTTCTATAGCTCTTGATAGTAAATTTAATTTAATTAGAAAGAAAGTCCTGCTTGATCTGTATGTGAAAGTTGTTTTCTCTTATTCTTAAACCTCATCAGCAACAGGAAAGCAGGCTAAATGATAATTAAAGTTTATAGGTTCACAAGATTACAGTGTTGTGACCTTGTTTGTTTTTTTGTTTTCCTAGTTTACTATGATTATTTAAGACCATTATGGGATTATTGCCTCATAGAAAGCTAAAATTTATAGCCTATATATTCCTTGCATTTGTAAAATTAATACTAACAAGAATTCAGAGTATATATATGTGTATATATATGTGTATACACACATATATACTTTGAATTCTTGTTAGTAGTGGTGTAGATTGGATACTTTTATAACAACTTCTTTCATAGTGCTATTTAAAAACTGGATTACATTTAAATGTAAAAGCCAGAATAAAAAGTGTACTAAAAAGACTGTATTCTTTTCTTACATTTGAAATTTTATTTCCCATTCATGATTCTTTTACAAAATTAGGCTACTTTTCTAGAAGAATCAAATGCATAGAGGATTTTTAAAAATTGAAAGGTCATTTGTGATTTCTTAAGGAAGTGTTCATCATCTACATGGGAGTATCAAAGAAATAGTCACAAACAGTAAACTTAAAGTCTCAAATAAATTTGGAGAAAAACCTCTACTTATTTGTTTTTCCAGATGATTTTTTTCTTTGGCTCATATACCACTACATTTCTACAGAGTTGTTCATGACATATTGTACTATACTTGTTTTCTATGATAATAGGGTATTTTGTTGCAAGCTGACTTCCTCAAGAAGAAAACCTGAGATATTTTTAGAAATGGGAGTTGGTGTTTTCTGACCAAGAAAAAAAATGCCCTGATCTTTACGATACTATAAAATCATAGGTTCTAATTTTATAGACTGTAATGTATGAATACCAAGTCTTTGCTGCCTTTTCTAATAGTATTCATGCTTTTTACTTTGATGTTAGTGTAAATATTGTCTTCCTAAACAGTTCTTTTTTCTTTGGAAATTAACGTAGCTTATCAACTTTTACTGATTCCTGTTAGCTAGAGAAGGAGATGGTAAAATTAAGACATACACTGAAGTCAATCAAAATGTTCCAGAAATTCCTTCTTAAATAGTAAATATAATGACTGGCTTTTACTCAGCATTTACTATGTGCCAGGTAGTATACTGTGTGTTTTATATTCACTATCTTGGGAAGTTGGTATCATTCTTGTCCCAATCTTACAAAATACAAAAATACAGATACAAAATACGAAACTTCTTAGAGAAGTCAAACACCTTGCCCAAGGTCAAGGTCACACCTTGCCCAAGGTCAAGGCCCAAGGTCACCACTGGGTGGTGGGCTTCCAAATAGATTATGAAGTGAATGTAACTAACTACTTAATTGTGCTGCTTCAGTAAGGCAAGAATTTTCTGAAATGTATCTAGATTCTACTGGCCTAGAGATTGGATGAGAGAATATAATAATAAATAGGATACTTGTCCAATAGGGGACAAAGGCTAGAGATTTACAACATGTTTTCAAATTCGTTAATTCCTCGCAACTAATTATATTCAGTTACCTCTCTCTG